>JAWNPB010000077.1:0-201634 GCA_035045355.1 Drosophila lacicola | reverse complement strand
TTACTCTTCTCTTGCGGACCAGCCGCTCACTGCTCTTGCGCTGTTTACCTTTTTTGTTTCGACACCTTTCGTTTCTCATTCTCTGAAATAAACGAGCGGAATTGGAACTACGGGCACAGGGAGCATTCAGATCGACGCAACAACAAAAAAAAAATGTTATAAAGTGTGAAAGTGTTTGAGTTCGAGCCAAAAACCGAAGTGAAAAATTAGTTTTGATTTAAATAATGTTACAAATTTGCTAAGTTCGAATAATTTAGTTGAATACGGTATAACAGTTTTGATAATATTTCCTTTTTATTTTTGTATTCATTTTCTTGGCATTGGGTATAATGTGTTTAGGCGAAAAGTTGCCGATCTAACAATAAGTGAAAAGCAAAGTAATTTTTGTCGGCAAATGGAAACTTTAAAAAAAGATTTATTCATCTAAAACAATGCGTCAGAAAAATAAGCCTTGCCTTTATATACATATTTATAACCAGCACTCGTATGGACAACGCCGAAAGTACTTTCGTCGCCATTATTATTTACAATTGTTCTGTATAAAAATAAAAAATAGGTTTTTTCCTAACAGCCAAATGAGCATGTGTACGACAATCTTAAGCAGTTGTTGTTGTTTTAATACCTTGTTGTGCCAAAGCGTGAGCCGAGCTCATGTGAAACCTGAGTAAACAACGGTAAAAGAAATTCATAACAAATTGGCGAGCGTTTGACCTAGTCAATGGAATGCATATCAGCTGTGCACCGTACAGTAGTGTCGCTAAATATTACGCACACCGCATGTAAATTAAAAGACAAAAAAGGCTGACTAAATCTGTTGTTAACTAAAACTTATTAAGCATCTAAAATGGCCATTAGCCTCATAATATAATCGGCATTGCTTAATCCTACTACTATTATACAAATACATATATTCCTCTTTGTCATATTTGCATATATATTTATATGCATATATATTAATCCCGCCACCAGTAGACCTGCGGGCATTAATGCACCATGCTGGTTACAGCCCTGAGAGCTGTTAGCCTAACTCGCTCACTATGGAAACTCACGAATGGGGCCAGCATGAGAAGTAGAAGTAGCGGATGCTCGGAATCGTACGAAAGAGCAGCATTTGCAAATCAATTTTAACATTTCTACTCGATTTTACATTTTTAATAAAGCGGAACGACAGGCAAACACTCTCCGCAGTCAGGCATGCGATGAAAAACTATCGATAGTTTCCGTCTACCATAGCTGTTAGCCCAACAGCTGTTTTGAGTACTTATAAGTTACGCATTTCATCTGTCAACAGATGCTGGTTAACCAGCCAGGATTCTCTTGGTTCCGTCAAAAACGAAGGTCGATCGAACAAAATTGATGCAAGTATCTCGTCAACATCGCAATGACTCCTAAAATGATAACAGGAGAAGCAGAGGAGGAATTAGGTTTAACGAGCGAAAAGAGCGAGAGAGGGTCGTAAGGCGGTGCTCAGTGAAAATAATAAGCGAGGAACAGAAGAAAAAAAAATACTGCGTCGGAATCAATTTAATATGAAATAAGTATTAAAAGAAAAAAAAGCAACGAAATATATATAAATAATAATAGATAATAATATAAAAAAAAATAGAAGAAAAAACCAAATACAAGACGAACAATAAAGATTAACAATTTCATAAAATAAATACAGTGTAAAATAATTATTCAATTAAGCAGAAAACAAGTGCAACCCAAAAACGAAGGAAAGAAAATCCAGGTATCCATAATGAAAAAGCCAAAAAGGATAGACACCGGTGAGTGCCAAAATCCAGGGGTGGGCGTGCGGTGAAACCACCTGCGGCGAAAGAAGAAACTGCATGCGATTGCTCGCAAATCCGGGCTGAGAGAGCTAGGGCAGGTCGAAGACTTGAGTATTCACTTAACACCATAGTTTCCGTGTGTTCGCACTCGGCCAAAATATGGGTTCGGCTTGCCGAGATGGAAGCCAAATATACACGACCTCCGGAGCATAAGGCCCAGCCCGAAACCGATCCCACCGGATGGGACAGGCAGTCGAAGTCCGAATCGTATTCCGACCCGCGCCTGAGCACGTCCGGTCTGATTGAGGTGTTAGCGATCCCGAGCTAAGGGCCCGCGATGCGGACGATAAAATGAAAGAGTGGAAAGAAGGGAACGCCTTGTGGTGCTGATGGCGTCCCGTTTACGCCAACCCGCCCACCGATGGAAAAGAGGGGACACAGTATCGAACCCGAGAAAGTAAGGAAGTTGCGTATATGGTTCGATGGGCACTCCGATCCATTGTCCTTTGTGGAAGCCATCGAGTGCTCGCACAAGAGTGCTCGCGATTCAGAGGTTGGGGAATAGCCTCGTGGTATCGGCGCTTCGTGCCAAATTTTACTCGGCCGCGGAAAAGGAGTTATCTCGGAGCCATGCGGTCAGGCCGAAGAAGAGTCCCCCTACGGATGGACCGCATACTAGAAAAGGTTGGTAAGGAGCCAAAGAAGTACCCGGATTACGCTGTCGAGAACGGTACTGCAGGAGTGTGACAATGCTCCGACTGCGGAGTGAGGAAGACGATATCTCGACTAGCACAGAGGTATTATTGGCCAGGGATATTCCTGGACGCCGCACGACATTTAAGATGCTGGGAGGTGTGCCAAAAATTCAAAGTGGAACAGGTGAGGCCGGCAGGTGACTGAACCATGGTCCATCCTCTGCGCCGACTTCGTTGACCCATTACCATGCGATAGTGGAGAGCAGTTCACTAGCCGCACATTCAAGGCTTTTCTAAGTTCCATTGGCGTAGAGGTGCACTGCACGGCGCCGTACGGAACCGGACGGTCAAGACGATGATCGCCCAGTTCAATGAAGAGTGTGTGTTTTCGAGTTTATATTTTACCAAAAACTCGGCGATCGAGGCCGAATGGGGATTATTTATTTTCAGCCTTAACCTAAGCCGCGTCGGAGAGATCCCAGCGGTTCCCTCCTCTTTCACATAAAGGGAAAGGCGGGGTGATCTCTACCCCCCTTCCAACATAGCGTCTCGGAAACTGCAAATTTCTTGTAGAGTGGACCTGGGAAGATTACTACTTAACTACTACTTAACAGTATATTAATTTTGTGACGAATGTGTAATGCGCAGACGGAGACATCCCCGGCCCCATAAATTTTGTGTTCTAGATCAAAATCAACAGCCGAGTTCATAAAGTAATGTCCGTCTGACCGTTTCTATGTCTTAGTCTTAAAGGTATTACCTTGAAACTTTGAATTAGTCAGTGTTTCGGTTGCAAGTAGTACACACACATAGGAACAATTTGTCGATAAGGAGGTCCATGTATGGAAATCTTTTTTGTTTATCAATTTATTTTGTTACAACTCGGCAGTTTTAAGTGTCATTTTGCTCTTTTTATATATGAAGAAATCCATTAGTATATGACCCCTAAATCAATTCTTGCACGGAATATTTTTTTAAGCATCAAGATATCTTGACGAATCCTGAGTTTTAATTAGATTTAGAAGGGTTTTTTAGATACTTAATGTTGTATTTGGCGACCTTTCCATTTTATAATCTTTTGTTTGCTTGGCTCCGTTAGCTTTTTAGACATCTGATCCAAGCTCGGCAATTATAAGTTTTTATTAGTTCCACTATGCTCCTCACATATATGCGAAATCCTATCAACATCGGAAAACTACTATAAAATATTGCTGCAATAGGAAAAATCCGTCGAAAATTAAATTTTTGTACGAAAACTATATTTTTCCTCAAGATATCTTGATAAAAGCGTGACATTTGCTAAACCAAGTTTAACTATGCTGCTTAAAAATGATTTGTTGTGCGGAAATTTAGACGATTTTCTTGAGCTGAAAATTCGGGAAAAAACTTTTTTTGGGCGTCGCCTAAAACATCATGGGTTAGGCAAGTTATCCACATGTAAGCACGCCTGCGAACTTGGATCAGTTTGGCGATATTTTTGATGTTAGCGGATAAGTTCCCGAGCAGATGATTGAGTATTTGTTTTTTGGATTTCGGAAAACACGCTTGTGAGGGTTCTTACATGTGGATGGCCTGTTTTACTCAAGCAATTCTCTCCCATCTACTAGTAGCCGATGTTTATTTTGCATCAGTCAATTACATATGAACAGGAAAATGTACGTTGAAATGAATAAGGGGTAGAATGGAGAATAACATAACCACGAATACTTGTAGCGCCTCGGTGAACGCAAAATGTAGCCCTACATTTTCTACAGGACCAGTACCGGCCTCTGATATCGAAATCTACCTGTTTTATGAATTAGTTTTCACATTAGTATACGAGTGTTACCTGAGCAAGCGAAACTACTACCGGAACCCAAGTAAAGGTGATACTTCCTCTACCCAATTTTGTTGATCGACAAGCTACCACAATGCCGCAGCTCAGTCTAGGTCTAAAATATATTGGAATAGGACCATACCAAAAATATTCCATAATAAAAATAAAGTAACCACGTGCTCCCATGTTAGTGCAGATTCCATCCTGACGTTCTGCTTAATACTTGGTATCACCAAAGACAATATAAACACTAAGATGAGTAACGCGCATACATTTGAATGCGACGCAAAATTTCTAGCCTGGCCTTTCATCTGGCCTTTGAGGCTTCGTACGGCATGCCTGCCGACTGGTTGTTCGTTCTCCAAAGACCAGACGAACGAATGCCGAAGTCGCGGCTTGCTGATGCTGACACGAGCTACGAAGTTAGTCGCCAGCCTGCCTTCAGCAAAGCTGGTCGATGCTGCTTTGCGTCGCTTCGTTTTCGAAGTACACTGAGCGAAAAAGTTTAGAGCTTACGATCGACGCAAAGTTCTTTTGCTTTATCCATGAAATGCATGCTTTATTTAAATGATACATTACCCTAGATACTAACTATAAATTTTGCAGGAAAAATTAAGAATAAAATATTTTTTTACAAGACGCAACTTGTGCAATAAATATGTTAAGAAAATATCACACATAGATTTATTTCACTTTTGTTTTTGGACAGTGTATGCTCGAGAAAAGTTCTTGTTCAGCCAATGGCGTACAAGCACCTATGTTTGTATGTGTGTATTATGCATGCATACCTACATCAAAATATGTATATGTATATGTGTTGTTATTCACTGCCTTGGCTTTGGCTGGTGAAGAAATAAATTTTGTTTTCTAGCGCTGATCATGCACGACCTGTTCCAAATTTGTGTTCACATATGAATGCATGTTGTGTACTGGGGTTTTTAAAGTCGATGCAAATATTTATATGTATTACCTTTGAATTAACTTATTAATTAAATTACTATTATTTTTAAGAAATAAAAGAAATGAAATAAGATCGCAAATTTTGTGTTCCCAAAGATTCCATTTATCAATTTTTTTTTGTTTAAATCATTTTTTGCACTCTTTTATTTTTTAATAAAATAAAAATAATATTAAATAATTAAACATTTAATTTAAAGAAGTTATATAAATATTTGCGACGACTTTAAAAGACAGACTTATTACGGAGCCAACCTCAGTACACAGCATGCATTCGTATGTGAATACAAATTTGGGATAGGTGCATGATCAGCGCTAGAAAACTAACAAAATTGATTTCATTGCCAGCTAAAGCCAGAGCTGTGAATAGCAACACATTCAAATATGCTGTATGTATACTAACACTCATACAAACATAATTGCTTGCACAGCGCAGTGTACATTCTATTTTTAGCTTTTTCGTTCTCTCGGCTGTGAGAGCGCAATGCTACAGATTTCGTTTTCGTTCTCAATTTTCAAAAAATCAAGCTTCATAGTAGCATTTTGTTGTATGGCGTTACTCATCTTAGTGTTTATATTGTCTTTGGTATCACTAACCATACAGCATGTTGCATCTATATTAAACTCTATCTACCGCACAATATATGCGATTGCATTGTAGTCTGTGCAGTGAGAAATTTTAATTTTTTTATTTTGTTTTTTTCCATTGACAATGCAGTAAAGGCGTCAGCAATTTGTGCGCTCCTAATGAGGGATATATTAAAAAAAAAAATGTTTTCATTAATTCTAAAGCAAACGCTTTTGGTGCTGGTGGAAGAGGGTTCAGGGTATCACTTTGTCGGGAATTCCCAATTAGAGTCTCTTACTTATTTATTGTTTGTTCATTATCGGATTCAAACTCATTTTCAAAGAAGTTTGTGAGATTTTATTTAATACGTTTTCGTAAAGCTGAACGCTTTTAAATAAAAAATTCGACTCCCACCACAAGACTAAAATGGGCGAAAAGCGTTGATTAAAACATTTGGTTCTTTATTCGATGCACTTTAAACTTATTTTGAAATAGAAGTGGTGCTGGTAGCCATTTTTAAATTTTAAATAATAATTCAGAATGCCAACCTCTATCAAAAGCCTGCTTGACATTTAAGAACACGCCTGCGCAGTACTGCCTTGTCTCAAAGGCACTCATGATGTTTCCTACAATTCGATAGCACTGCTCAATAATCTGTATCCTCTTCTGAACCCAAATTGGTGTTCGGTGCACTTAAGTAGCCACCCCACAGTTCATAATTATAGCTATAGTATCGTATATTATTGTAATAGTTACAAGAATGGTTAAGACAAGGTACCGAAGTATTGAAGTTGGTTAATGGCAAGAAGCCCAGTTTAAGTTAAGTTTGAATTTAACCGCCGTGGGTTGCTGATCGGTGCTCAACACCATCTTCGAGAGCGCAACTTCATTTCGGAGGCGAAGAGCGAAAGCTCCAAGTTGAAGTTGCGAAAGCTCGCGGCGAAGTTGAGCGGCCGAGGCAAGCCCACGGCTCGCGCGTGCCGGCACTTTTGGAGCGCAAATATCAGGGTGAGTAGACGTGTGTCGCAAGAGATAACGCGAGTGAAGAAAAACACAGAGTGTATAGCGGAGCGCTAGGGGTCCAAACAGTGTGGCAGGGTCCTAGCTTAGGAAACAGAGTATGATAGTGTTTGATTAATAAGGATGGACAGTTAAAAAAGAAAGTCTGCTAGTTTTTATTTCTTGTTAGCCTTATTCTCTAACATCGGAACTTGACGATGTCCAACATAACCCTCTTCCCCCAACCTGAAGTGCAGTGAATGTGGTGCGAGGCTGCTGCCCGGTGGTGATCGTAGTGCAAGGCTGCTGCCCGGTAGAATGTGTTGCAAGGCTGATGCCCGGTGGTGTGAGCTGTGCGAGGCTACGGCCCGAGAGCGGGTACTTTGAGTTTGCTGTCTGGTAGTGTATGTGGTTCGAGGCCTCGGCCCGTCGTTTGCATGATCAACTCCGGCTCAGTGTGTGTGCGTACTTCATGCCCTACCCTGTAGAAGTAGTAGTAGCGACCAGTTGGTTGAAGTACTTACTCCCCTAAGCTTCGGTTGCCATCCTACTCCAGCAGACTGCTTCTTCTTAATCTTCCTTCGTTAACCAACCGTAGGACAATTCTCGATGTTGTCTTCCTACATAAGTTGATTGTTGGCGATAGAGATGTTCTTTTCTGTTAGGGCGTCTTCAATTCTCTGTTCCGTCTAGACCTACCAGGAATTATCGCATTACAATAGTTTGAATCACGTTTTCTCTTCCGAAATTTCTCTACCCCTAATAAAATCGTTGCTTTCAGGATACCTTCAGAACCTCACTGACCATTCCCAGCTATGAGCAGGGGCATATTTTGCCGGACAGGCTGTACATTTTCCCCCACCGGGTCGGTGATTTCCCATTAAATTCCTAATACTATCTCTTTATCCTATCTACTTAAAACTCTATATATCTAGCATACAATTCTTTACTTTATTAACAATCTTCTTACTTTCTTTTCTCCTATTTATGGTTTATTCTTAAATAATATAGCAAATTAAGATTATTTTTAATTTTACTTAAGAACACTTTTTCCTACTTACACCCTTCTTCTTAGACGTAGGCTCTAATAGCGTCACTGACAAAATTAGCTGTGAAAAGGGAAAAGGACACAGCTGGCCGGACTGGCAAATAAAACACCTCCATCGGTCGGTGATGCTATTAGAAATTTGTGTTCTCTATCTAGGCTTTTAGCATCTAATTTTTATAATTGTATATATAATGTATCGTTTTGTCGAGCACTAATAAATAAATAAATACAAATTCATTAGTTTTTGGCGCCTCTAATAATTAAAAGGTCTCGACATAGAACAATGATTTTTCTTCCAATCCGGGTCTCCATATGTGTCTAAAGAAGTAGGTGTCGTATCGGACAAAATAAAAATAAAATCTTGTTATCTAGTGCAGTAATAAATAAAGCGCTTGCGATAATAAGCAGACACTTACCTATTTTACCATATATTTTGAGATGGCATGAGGTACTCCTGGTAGTCGCAGGACTCGCATCCTATCTTTGCGCCTTGGTTTCCAGACACTTTGGCTCCAGTAGTTATCTTCTACGACTTTTGCACTAAAAAATCGACTGTGTTCGCTGGACGATCGTTCCATTTTTCTACATAAGAAAACTTATGCGTTCCACTTTATTTCGCATATACAAGCAACATTACGCGGACAAATATTGATAGATTCAAAACAATAAAAACATAATTGTATGTGCCAAAGCTGCACACATATTTATTTCACATATAAATATTGATAACAATTGTTCACCTACAACATTTTCACCTCAAACTACAAATTTTTAAATTGAATTAATATAATCCATATAAATATATACAATTTACCGCTGTACCTACGTGCATATGACATTTGGCACTCTAATAATACTATTCAGCCATGCTTCTTGCTTATCATTTATTTTTGGAAGTAAACCATATATTTATGGTTGGATAATACAACTAGGAAAATTTTCTCTTTTGGTGTGGCTGAGCTGGTTGCAAAAATCAGCCCCAATACTATTAACGTATCGCATAAAGTGAATGCATTAGTTAACGCCCAAAAACGTCGCGATACACCTAATCTGATTATACAATGACTAGCGGATAATGCACGGCCTTGTCTGTGGAAAATGGTGTGCTAAAAATTTTAGATATTACCTTTCCTGTAAGTACACGCCCGTAGAAATTTTTAATCTACCCATCTTCATCTCCACTTCTATTTAAGTGCATCGAATATAGTACCAAGTGTTGGAATCAACGGTTTCCGCCAATGTAAGTCCTGCGGGGAGAATCTTCAAGCTGCAGAATAAACTAATAAAACCTTTGACCCGAATTTGCCACCCAAGAGCGTAGCAAATAAATGATAAAAATTATTTTTAAACCGATCGGATGCTAAGCAAAAAATTTTCATACAACCATTTGTCGCTTGTGGGTAGTATTTCCTAAATCGATTTGATGCAAATTGGACGATTTTCCCACACATGCGGGTGGAATTTCCCGAGACCCCGCCTTGACGTGCAGCTTCATCACATAAGGTAACTACAGTGAAAATTTCAGCATCCTAGCTCTTACGGCTTGGGCCAGTCAGTCAGTCAGGATAAACAGTTTTATATATGGCATAGAGATTCAAAAAAATAATATTTATAACAGTGCACCCACTCCACTCGTCATAAAGATTGGGGGTATAGCCCCATTTAAGAAACTTTGCAGGAAATGCTCTTTTAAGCAATTACCAGTTTTTTATAATGCAAATCTTAATTGAAAGTACAAGTTATAGTGAAACTAAATGCTAAAAAGACTTTATACATAAAGGCTGAAAATTTAATTATAATGGTAACAAATTATTATTATTTTTCATGTTGTCTTGGTATTTAACTGTTTTCCTCCATTCTCCTTGGAAAACATTTTCTCTGCTTCTTGAAGATGATTACTGATTGGCCGTAGGATATTCCACGATTGTATCTCGGCAGTACCGAACCACTGATAAAACAAATAAGTCAACACAGCAATAATTCCCGATACTTCAAAGACTGTTCGCCACTGATCAATGGAATCCTAAAAGACAGAAACAGATCAAGTAAACTATAGTTTTTATATAAACTGATCTTCATACATTTTTACAGTTATTTCTTTATATTCGCAAGAGTATTTTAATAAAAAGATGAGCGGCTTTAATTAGTTAACACACACTTTGCGATGTATCTAAGGATTCAATAAATAAAGTTTTCAAATCGACCAACAAGTGATGATCCAATTTTCTGTTGCGTCAGAGCCCCTTGAGTACTTTCATTTTGTTATGCCCAATTGCTGAGAGTGCTTTGGAAAACAACCCTGATATCTACATAAATTTGTATGCATTGGGTGGATGGGTGGACGCTGTCTTTAGTGCCTACGGCACCTCATAATCAGGCATCATGAGAAAAATCGAACTTATTTTAATTTATTAAAAGCTTAATAACATAAATTAAATAATTATATTTCTAAAGTGTTATTTTTGCTGTATTCTGTAGGAACTAATTTCACTTAAAATAAAAAAAAACATAAGTCGTATTTCTGCAAGTGAAATTAATCGTCTGCTTGCCCAAGAATTCTGAAGAAAACAGGAAAATTAAAAATGTCACAAATTTTGCCTTACTGTATAGTACATACAAAACTTTATTTCGGCGATAATATACAATGAGAGCACTGAGATTAAATCTCTTCCGTTTCAAGTGAGCACATAGTAAAGGGCTTGGCCATCGATGTATAAATTTTATACATTCTTTTTGTTTTGAGTATCTCCACGTGGCAAATTTGCACGAACACTTTTTCGGGCGAGCTAGCACGCACACTTAGAAATGTGTTTATTTATGTATTACCAATTTTGTAGTTGTGTTAAAATGATTGGGATGGGCTGCCTGTCCATGCACAGATTTGACATATTTTGCATATTTAAATTACTCGCACTAAAAAGAGTGTTCACTTGTGGAATTACACCAAATTATATACCCAACGAAAAGGATAAAATTGGCACACCAAAGATTTGCAAAGGAGTATTGCATTTATTTCAGAATAGTAAAGGTCTTAAATGCTGAGTTTGATTTTAATATGTTGAAAAACAGAATATTTAACCATACAAAACCCTGATTTTCGGCCGATTGCAGCTATATGATAAAGTGATCCAATTTAGACAAGATTTTGCATATATATGTAGAAAGCAAACGCAATCTTATAAATGCCAAGTTTAATCAAGATATCATGATAAACCAGTTTTCCTTACAAAAACCTACTCCTCGACCGCTCGTTCCTATGCCAGTTATATGATATAGTGATATAGATATATATATATAGCCCAATGTTGGTAGGTTTTTGCATATATGTATATAGGCAGCATAGTAAAACAAGATATCTTGAAAAAAATTGTTTTTTCATACAAATTCTTAATTTTTGACCGATCTTTCCTAAGGAAGATATATGATTGGATAGTCCGATATTAATATATTGGTATATATGTAAGAGCAGCATAGTGAAACTAATAAAACCCGATTTTGATCAAGATATATTGATAAAAAAAACAATTTTCCATACAATAGCCTACTTTTCTGCCGATTGCATTTCTATGGCAGCTAAATGATAGTTATACAAGTTGATGAATATCTTATAGAGGGTCAATTGGAACATGAAAAATCGTTTACTCTTTTTTTGCTATATAATTTATATCTTCTATATAATTTATATAGAATCTACGTAGAAATTCATGGATATACAACTAACACGACCCTAAAAAACTTGCCTATATTTAAATATATACATATATTTTTAAATATATTTAGAAAAATAACAAGTACAAAGACACTTATGGTCAACAGATTGGCGGTAAAACTTGCATTTGATGCTACCAAACCGAATTTTACGGAGCTTTTCCTAATTTCACTGCCCTTTGATCCTGTTGAAAGGCTCAACTATCTGTTGGCCAGCTGAGTGCATCTTATTCTTTCCTGATAATTTGTTTGCTTGCATCCACGAATCTGGAGCCAACATGTTAACTCAAGGCAATATATCAATATCCGACTGGTTTAGGCAGGCCGCACCTGACCGAGATCGCGCAAGCTTTCAGTTTCTTATGGAGCCGCGTCAAATTTTGATAGGCCCTGTTTTCACGACATGATGGTATTAAGAATACATAATCGAATTTCAAGATACTTGGCCTTGTCAAAGAACAGTTGAAGTCTGAACATGGCATCTGTCGGCTAGCTCTGCTGTTCCGACTTCTGTTTCTGCCCTTATTACCTGTATTTTTATTTGTAACGTTTATGAATATACTTTTGTTGAAATTGATATAATGAATTATAGTTTTGTCTCCGGTCTCCACGATAGGTATTGGGATGATAAAATGTATTGCTCGATGCATCGGTGCGAAATTAGAAAATTATAGATCTTACTGAGTTGGCTCGCTTCCATTTTGCACCGTTGCATTGACTGTTTACGCAGTGGATTATTAATTTGTTAGGGTCAGTAGAAGATTTTTAGCAATATAAGCAGTTTCCAATGCTTTGGACATATAAGTGTTCAAAGTTTCAGTTTTCTACCGAACGTTCATCAATTTTGCGCCCATATTACTTTTTTGACATTGATGTAAGTGTTGTTTCAGCTTCCATAAAGTCCCTTTAAGATTGGTTTTGAAAACTGATACCGCCAAACATTAGATGTGATCCTTTAGTCTAATCAGCTATTTCGATTGCGTCGAGAAAGCTCTGTAGATCCTCGTGTTTTCCGTCAAATTCTGGTATTAGCCTTGTTGCTGTACTCAGGGGATAGTTACAATGAGGGTTTCAGAGCTATTTGCCAGTAGCTTTTTGTCGTCCATAAGTTTTATGAAATTTCAGGTTTTAGTAGAGTTAATACTTTTCACTTAAGTTTACCAGAATATCCCTGACGTTGCAATATGTCTGAAGTTTGGATTCTGCGCTTGTTAAGGTATTTTTTCAGTGTATTTATATAAAATTATTTCAGTGTATTTGAAGGTTGGTCTTAAAACAGGCGCGGCTTTCTTAAACACTTATATGAGCTTTCAAATTAAACTTAGCCTTATTTTTTAAACTATTTGGGGCCATATGGAGCATTTCTTAGTTTGAAAATGGTTTCCCTATTAATGTCTTTTGTTTCTACTAATCAACATATAAATCTATCTTGGATAGTACTTTTTTGTATGTTCCTATACAAAAATAAGCGAATTCATGCACACTAATTGGCTTGTTCTTAGAGGTAAACACATTTAAGGTTTTATTCAGACAATCTGCTTCTTTTTTTATACCCTGAACCCATTAAAAATGGGTAAAAAAGGGTATAATGTTTTTGTGCAAATGGTGCATTGTGCACCATCTCCGACCCCATAAAGTATATACATATATTCTTGATTAGCATCAACAGCCGATGCAAACAGCTATCAACTCACTTCAAAGAATGACGTCTAACTCGACATTTGTTACCAACTGACGCAAACCTCGTCATATCAATGCCAAGAAATTTGAAGTTTACCTCATATAGGGCCAACTTGCAACTTGCAGAAGCCGGATCCATTACTAAGCACTAGTAAGTAGGCGACCAATTGCACGTGCGACTATTTTTTGCGATTATTTTTAATGGCTAATATTTTTAATTTTAAAAAAAGCGTCAGAACCACCAAGAACAAGAAAAGCAATACGTAACAAGTCAAAACGGTAATCTTTGGATGAAAGAAGTTAAAATGCCCTTTAAGTCATATAAATTAAGATTATGCAGTTATGTGAGGAAAACATTGAACTCAGATATTCACAGATACGATGATATTGAGTTCGTAAATGGTATGTTTCATAAAACCAAAAGAGTTTTTTAGAAAAACCTTTGAGATTATACCAACTATTCTTATAGCAGCAATATGATGTGGTAAAAGTGGTTTAATGTTGATAAAATCATGAAAATATGTAAGGAGCATTTTAAAACTTTTACATGAAGTTGGTCAAAATAATTAAAAATCTGTTTTTCTTATAAGAACACACTTTTATGGTTTGCTCTTGATACTCAAGATTTCTGGTTGACTACTCTATGAGTTAAATATTATCTCCACAAAATGCACCCATCTCCTGACACACATAGAGGGTTCTGCTTAGTGGAAGGTGAAACAACTATGCACATTCTCTGTGAATGTCCTGCCACTAATTGGGATTGGAGGAATCATCTAAGCTAAGATTTTGTATTTCCTAAGCTCGCAAGGGAGCCCCAGGCACAGTGAACGGTCTCATTCGCAATGTACTTCGCATAGTAATTTCTACGGCCTGCTATATAAATACAACCAGGAGAACCCAAGCAACATTAGAGTGACCGACTATGGCTACTTACTAGACTGCAGATTCACGAAAGCAGCGATTTCACAATAACAAGGCAAATTTAAGCTAAGTTCTCTTCTTTTATCACCCCGCTGGAATTTTATCTTTTTAAACAGCTTATAACATAAAACTGAATGAACAAAGATGGGCAATCAAGAGTCTTAATGAAGAGTCTGCTGACTATTAAAAAAGTTAACAAAAATGTGCATGACATATATTGAATTCTAATAAGGCAGCTTATACTTTACCTCTTGAGTTACTAAGAATCCAACGGTCAATGGTGATAGGAAAGACGCCGACATATGAATCGTTTGGCAGAAGGCTAATACTGCTCCGGAGTGTCCATAGTTTGGCGCGATGTCGATGATATTGGCCATTGCTCCCGCGTAGGATGCGGTAATAAAAATAACTGCTATGAACCAAGTTGTCAAGAGAAACGGTATGTTATCTATATAACCTATACATAAAATAAGTAATCCTGGAACGACTTGCGATAAGGCAGTAAATAATTTTCGCACTGTTGTAAGAGCCAAAATTTTATGAAATAACAGCTTATCTGCAATATAACAAAAAAATACCGACGAAATATAAGAGCAAAGAAATGGCATTCCCGACAGAATTCCATTTGTTCCAAACTCAAACTTAAGAATATGGTTCATAAATGTCGGTCCATTAACAATAAAAACATAATGTATAAATATTCTGCCGAATGTTGTAACTGCAATTGCCCAAACGGGCAAGGATCTAAATATTTGCCCCCAAGGCACTTTCACTGTGTATGCGTTTCGCACATCTTCACCAATATTAAGCTCAATGTAATTAAGTTCCTCTTTGGTTATTCTGGGATGTTCCTGTGGTGTGTTAAAAGCTAAAATGTACCATAAAACGCACCATCCAATTCCTAATAAGCCAGTTGTATAAAAAACCAATGGCCAACCAAAATTTGTAATAATAAACCCACACAGTGGATACGTTAGGCCAATTCCTATACTAAATCCTTGAAAGCTTGACATAAACCGTGAACGTTCCGTCTCGGGTATCCAATAGCCAACCATCGCGTACATTGCCGGCCACGTTAAGCCAGAAGCAAATCCCTGAATTGATCGTAAAAAAATTACGACAGCATAATGAAATTCTGCAGCTAATGGCATTAGTAGGCTGCATAAAGCAGTTGCCATCTGTGACCAACCGAATACACACTTGGTTCCAAATGCTTGAGTGGAAACTCCGCCAACTACTTGAGATAGCACATAACACCAATAGAATGAACTTATTATCACAGATTTCACTATTGATGAATGGTCTTCAGAGCCACTGCCCTAAAACGTAAGATAAAGTTCAATGTTTCGAATGTGTAACAATTTATGCAGCTATTACCATATACAATGTAGTGGATACATTTTGTTTATCAGTCAGTGTTTCATTAGCATTTGATATCATGGCAACCAAAGCAAAATTCATATCATTTCGCATCATGAATGACACCAGAAAACCGGACCAGGAAAGAAAATATAAAACCAACCGAGCTGGAATTTTATCTGTAATTAAATTAATTGAGAACATAAATACACATAACATAAGAAGTAAACAATTTTATTCGGGGTGCCGAAGATAAAACATATTTTCACTCGCAGATTTGTCATACATCGTTGCTTTATTCTCTCTCCAATTATTTCTACTGATATCATATAGTGGTCCAATGTTGAAAAAAATTTTGCATCTATATAAGGATCATAGTGGATCTAATTACTCCCGGGTAAGACCAAGTTATCTTAATATAAACAAGTAAGAGTGCTCTAGTCGGAAGTGATCGACTAGGGAAGACCGTGAAGCATCTTCTACAAACACCAAATGCAGTTTGGAAATTGTTCTCTTATAGTTCTAACGAGCTTGAATTAAAAACGAATTATAAAATAAAGATACTTTGACTGGATATCATAGAGTCTTCCTTTATTATAAAATAAAGATACTTTAAATGAATATCAAAGAGTCTTCTTTTAATTTATATATAACCACACCACTTCTGTGTTTCTTAACTTTTTTGACGACATTTTCAGAAGTAGATCTTATTGCACGATAGAATATTAGCATATTCTCAAAAACACAACAGCGGGATTTACATATTGATTTTTGCCAATTGATTTGATATAAGACAAGTTATCGAATATCGGAAACAAACTCGTACTACGCGGGTACTAAGTGGACCTAGTTGATAAGATCCGGAGTTGATAAGATTGTGCTTATGTGTTGGGGGCTTAGAAAAACTTATAAGTGCAGGTAAGATATCCTAATAAACATAAAAAAGTTTTCTATACAAGAACCTACTTTTCGACCGATCGTTCCCATGGCAGATCCACACATATGTACTGCATGCAGCAGAAAGAAAAGCAGAAATCGGAAAAAAAGTTAGAGAGGTCAGTCTATCTGTTGCCGGCAGCACATAGGTCAAAACTGGCCGGATTAAACCACTACACAAAATAGCCGGTGTTTAAATGATCCTTGTGATGCGGTATGTATGTTAACAATAATTCCGCGGTCCGATGAGGCGAGCCCGACGATTTCCACGTCGATCACTTGGCCTAATATGGTGACATCGGTCAGCAACCTTGTTGGAGCTGTACTTCAGAAATACACAGAAATCGGCTCTGCCGACTCTAGCTCTTAGAATTAAGTGTCTTTAGTTTTAGATTCGATTTTGATATCGGCCGGAGCACGTCTGTCTGGTGTAATAAACGTCTCGTTCCGCAACCGGCCATTTCTTTCATTATTCGGTAACGCAGATCAGAAGTCAGTCACAAATGCATGGTGAAACACTAATTTGCGCCCAGCTGTGTAAAAACCCCAACCAAAATGTACAAAAATAAAAAAAAAAGTCCTTCAACTGGGCTGGGCATCAAAGAAAACGTGAACTGAAGACACATACAATTTTCAAAAAACTGACACAACTGCAATGCTTCGTAAAATAATTAAAAAACAAACAACAAAAACAATGCAGAGTGCGGCAACAAGTGCAGCACATACATAATCTTGACACCGAAGCAGCAGGAGCTCTTCGGGTAGCGGAGAGGAAATCAAAACTACTGCGAGGGCAGATCATGAAGTCTCGAGAATATAAACAGGGAAGATACTGGACCTTTTCTTATTCTAAGGGGAACATATAAGTGAGATGGTTAATTTAGAAAACAGACTCCATTAGCATACATCAGCGTTTGAAAAGAAAAAGCTAAAAGGCTTAGAGGCTCTAGTCGGGAGTACCCGACTAGGAGATCCCCTGATCCCTCTTCTACCAACACCGTAGGACTCGAACTCGTAATAGGCCGCACTACTTGCAACCGCCTCTACTCAAGAGCCAACGGATTAAAATAGCAGCACACAAAAAAATACAATCGCAATTGCTGCATTACAATGAGAGAATTCAATAAATGTGTGTCTGTACATACCTGTTGGCACATATGTTGGCACATATGTTAAGTAGTTGAGCATAATTGTAATTTGCATGCAATAAATAACCGATTTGGAGATTATTATATATAATATTGGTGCGATATGTAGTGCTTCTAAGCGAATGTTTCAATAGTTATCAAAATTAATTGACACTACAATTTCATATCGCATAGTCGTTAAAGTTACCCCCTTTTGCCTTTACTCGCAACCATTGCAAATTATACAATTACTCGAGACGAAGCACTTGTATATATGTAAGTGCAGTACACCAATACATTCACATGTATATAGCAAAACAGCTGGAGTCTGCTTTTTTGTGCAATTGTTGTTGACTGACGCCTTTTCTTTGAGACGTTTCGATCACGTCTAAAATAAACTTGATATAGTTCGATTTTAATATTAATTTATTATTATTAAATTTAGAATTTAGCATTAAACATGGCAACTTTGACGATTCAAATTCAAGTTCAATATGTCTATTAAAATCATATGGCGTTTAAATGATCAGATAATTAAAGGTAAATAAAACCTTAGATATACAGAGTTAGAATGTAGATATGAAATGTTGGCATCACATATATATACAGCGTTCAAATAACAGACTCGAGTAGAAACTTTCGACCCAGATGCCCACGCACAAGTTTAGTGAAAAATACTCCGCGTTCAAGAAATTTATTAGCCTGTTGGAAACTATTGTTTGTAACGATCATGCGATTTAGAGTATAGAGAAATTTAATCATCTGATCTCATGTGTCTCTAAAGCACTAGTCACTGTTAGAGCATTTCAAGTCATCGACGACAATTATTTGAAATCGAAAATGAATGTCTAATATTCAATGAAAATATTTCGGCCCTCCTTACCTATCTAAAATAGCGCAACCTTCTGCTGTATCATCGAGATCTATAATTATTAGTGTCTCCGCCATCTATAGCTTGGTCCTGGATGACACAAAGATTTCTAACGCAATTCTCATTCACCTCGTTATGTACAAAAGTTGAACCAATGCTAGGCGACACCCTGAAGCCTCTTCCGCACAATTTCCAAACGGCTCTACTCGACAGTCACACCAAAATTTCATATTCAACTAAAAAACCGCCTAAGAAATTCAACACGAAAACACAGCACAGAATACAATGCAATCGCAATTACACAATTTAATAGATGCCCGTGAATGTGTGTGTGTATATGTATACAGAAATTCGTCCAATTTGCGCTAGATGCCGCAAGCACGTGTCAATATAAGCACAGGTTTTCTTAAACTTTCTTCTGTTTCCTAACCGATCTTTCAACAGTTGATCTTATCGTGCTATAGAATATTCCTATATTCTCAAAAGGCTAATTACATTAGAATGGTGGCCTAAATAGGTGGGTAGTTCAAATTGGTATATTCTTTTGATTTCTGGATATGGGGTGGTGGCGGTGAGTAATATCTATAAAATATCATATATATAAATACTATTCTAGACTACATATCAAATTTTGTGGCGCTAGATCTTATAATTAACGAGGATTACCTAAAAAACAGAATATCGATATTGATTTTTTTCGATGGGTCTTAAAAAGGGGCAAGTTATCGAACATCGGAAACAAACTCTTACTGCACTGTCTCTAGCCTCTCAAGTCCCTAGCTCTTACTCATTTTTCACCCATTGTTAATGGGCTCAGAGTTTAATTAATAATAAAACAATGACAGTCAGAAATACCAACATACAATAGCGAAGGTACCAGACGTAGAAGTGTACGAAGTAGCCGTTATAAGGTACACGTTCATCATATGCAATTTAAAAATATTTTGTACTAAGGAAAACCATTTACTTCCTCACATCCACGTCCATATATATATGTATATATAAATTGTTCAAATATTTTCTTATATATCATTTAATTCGATTGTGAATGTGTCGCAATAATTGTTTATATATAAATAATAATGATTAATAGCGCTATGCATCTACGCTTAATAAACAATTTAAGAGTGCAACCGCTCTAATCGCGGCTCCTACACCCAGCCTTCAGCGAAGAGGCAGCCGTCTCCCTCCCCTGAAGATTGCCGTTTTTTATATATTTAAAATAGCCCACTTTCCGATGCCTTATAGCGGCAATCTATGTAACCAATCCACGTCTGACAGAGCTCTTTCTCACAAATGATGGTTTCGCATCATTAGGGAGTGGCTTAACTGATAGATTTGAGAATAAGGAGAATAAAGAGGCTGTAAGTTAACAGCCAACTTGAAGTCCTCCTTTTATAGTTTCGCAGAAATCTGGAGCAGCTATTAAATACCTACAGATCACCATCCAAGATTTATTGATAGCTTCATAACACTCACGATTAAGTACTGTGAACTGGGATTGCCTTCTAGTTTACTTGTGCGCCTCTAAGGCATCCAAGCTTACACTTTTGCTGTGGGAACATTCGTTGCACAGAAAGGTTGACTCCCATTGTGGAACGACCTGAATTCCTTCCGTTTAGAACGCTATTTCACTCTAGAGGCAATATAGGACATGAAGTCTAGCACAAGGGCACAGATCCACTCCAAACCAGCTCGATAGGACCCCTTACAACAAATTTTAAGTTTTTTGAAGACAAGGCGAGCGCTTAAGCTAAAACTCGCAAACTTTGATGAAAGGAGAACCATCCGTTTTCCGCATCTGTTAACTGGTGATAGGTCCATCTACATCAAACATCAAAAACCGTGCCTGAACTATTTCTCAAGAGGGCATCAATTTAAAGATTGCACGAGTTAATATAATTGTTTCACTTGTAAGGGTCGCCATTTCAAATAATTGTCGAGGAAGACTCCCTACGTGAAAATAAATTTACTCGCACCACCAAAAGGGATGAGACCGTCAGATATATCGTTACGTTACCCTTCTAAAATTCTGATCAGATCAACTCTATCCAGTTTAATTATTTAGATCTTGAAATGCCTTCTTTCGCCATATTTTCAACGCCGATATAACCAAAACGTTTCGGCAAATCCGTGTTGTCTCAAAGCACACCATTGCAAAGAATCCTCTACCGGAATGGTGATGGCGAGCTTTGTGATTATGTGCTCAACACCTTCACCTTCGTTGTCAACAGCGATTTAATGCCTGACGTTCGCTCGCAATACCCTTTGGCGAGCGACAAGGCTGTGATCTTCCAAGAGAACATCTACACGAGCCGATTTCTTTGAAATTTAAGAAAAAAACCTTGCGCTGGAAAGCAGACACTGATGAGTTCCGCCCCCTCCGACATGGAAGTGAATCAATATACGAAACGTGAGGTGATTTTACATTACATATCGCCAAGCTGTTCGATCCGAGCTAAGATCGTTGAGCAAATGATCTGGGTTCATGATCTCGGTTGAAATGCATCCTTGCCAAGCCAATTCCTCCAAAGGTGGCAAGAATTCCTCGACAGCTCTCACTAAGATACGCATCCCCAGATGAGTTCAAACTTTCTCTAAAGCAAAGTTCCTTAAGTTATGCGATGCGTCTCAGAGCGCTTACGAAGCACCAAGTTACACCTGTATTGAAACTGTGCAGGAAGGTTCAGTCCATATGCTGACAGCGGAAACCAGGGTCGCTGCTGTGTAGGCCATCTGCGTTTCTCACTTAGAAATGTGCGCATGTGTCCTGCTTACGGAACTGTCCGCAGCGCTATATCATGGCTGCAGGCCGCCATGCAAATGGACGACCTTCGTGTCTAATAGAGTTGTCAATATTACACAATCTCCAACTGCAGCAAATGGGCTCACGTTTGCTCCGAATGCAACCGTGCTGATCTGGCTAGCAAAGGTGTTCCCTCATACGACCCAGTGGTATGGACCAGAATGAATACAATTGCCACAATCGCAATGACCAAACTCGATCGAGTCAGTCCATAGAGTGAGGAGATGCAACTTAGCAAAGTTGCTTCCAAAATCCAATATCGTGGACCGTTTCTCCGAATTTGGCAAAGCACATAGAGTCATGTACCGTTTCATACCGTTGTCAAAAACCTGATATTCGATTGCCGGAGGACACCAACAGCACCGAGGTATGCGAAGCCCAAGAGCGGCTTGTTGTACATACTCAACGCATTGAGTACCCAAGGAGTATTAGTGTTAGCTCGACATGCTTCTTTTACCAAGTTCAAGAGCAATCATTAATGTCAATCCGTTTATTGATCAAAATGGAAATATGAGAGCATGCGGGCGTGTGTGAGCTTCGAAGTCTCCCTCCTTATGAAAGCACTATCACACGTCTCCTCCTTCGCTTTACGCATCGCATACTTCTCCATTGTGGACATCAGATAATGATATGCTTAATCAGGTGCAAGTTCTGGATTTCATACTTGGTAGATATGAAAAACTTCAATATCAAAAACTACACAGCTTGAGCAAGCTTCATTACCAAGTGCTAAGTGTGCGACTTTGTATCCTATGCTAAAGGTCGCCATACATTTAAAAGCCACTTCCGACCGAAAAATTCCTTATCGCTTTCGCTCGATTTGTTTCTCGGCGAGGGTGCCGCCATCAAATGTACTCCGACAGCGACAAAACGTTCGTTGGAGCCTTCGAAGCCTTATCGCGTGACTTCGTTAAACCCGCGAAAACGTGTATTAATTCAATTTACAGCCATCAGAATTTGTCCTGGCGATTCAAACCTCCCAGCGCCCCTCACATGGCTGGCTTATGGGAAGCGGAAGTAAAGTTTCAAAACAGGAAGTTATACTCCAGACAGAGAATCAACTTCAGATTTGCACCCCTATTACACAAATCGAGGAGAAAATTGTCACTGCACACTGTTAGGAAGCTAAGAAATAATGTGGATATACTCCATAACATATAACATTGATTCAAAATTTTTAAGACATTTTAAGACATTTTTTACATATTTCTATTGAATCGGTATTTTTGTTAATGTTACTCGTAAGTTTTTTGATTTGTTTTTTTTTTTGCAGTAATTTCTAAGATGGTGACAGATCACACTTTCAAAATAGCAGAAAAAGTTTCAATATTTTAAAAGAATCTCACCTCTAACACTCGTATAATACGAATAAGTTCTTCGTTTTTCCATCGGTATAACATACATTATCTGCGCAGGATGTCCTTTTTATATATATTAATTTCTAAAAGAAAATATTAAAGAATATAGAATACATTAATAAAGCAGTTTTGAGCCGATCCATAGAGTCAGTCAGTCTGACAGTGCTGTTTGACAATATATTTAATAGCTGATACGAGCAGCAACGAGCACTGAAGTAAACCAATCCTTTCACAGGCAACTACTAATAACATTGTCGAGATTGTGGAATCTGATCAGTAAACAAATAAGGAATTAGTGTACAACTATAAGGTTTATAAGTCGAATTAACCTGTGGATGTGCTCAATAGTGTAACAGGCTGGTACATCCAGTAATGCATAAGGGCTACTATAGGTTGAGAAAGCTGCTAGATAGCTTGTCAAGTAATGATCTTATCTATTGACTTATTACTAGCTTGACATTCTTAAGAAAAAGTGGAAAGCGTCACTTCAGAGCAGAATTGATTGAACATGAATGTGAGTAAATTTTTTCGAGATTAAATTAAAAAGTAAAAGAACTATTACAATCTCAGAATGATTGAATAATGATTAAAAAATGACTGGAAATTGTGGGTATCTCCACAATAGGCTCCAAGGTCGAGCTAGTATCGCAGGATGGACGAAACTGACAATGAGGAGGAGCCGATCGACAGTCAGGCACCAAAATGAAATGTTATATACTATTGTATTAAATTATACGGAGTTAGCAGGCAAAAATTTTTAAATATAAATTGAAATTTAAATGTAAATTAAAATCTATATTTTAAAATAATTATTTTAGTCATTACTGTAATTTCATCTATGAGGAGTAACATACATTCATATGTGAATACAAATTTAGAATAGCTCAAGGACAGCGCTAGAAAACTAACAAAATTGATTTCATTGGCAGCAAAAGCCAATGCATATCTGTTCATATTTTGATATTCTAATGCATAATTCACACATACAAACATTGGTTGAGACAAGAACTTCTTTCTGTCCGAAAACAAAATTTCTGAACGTAGTTGTTGCCCAAGGTGCGCTTTGTGATAATATTATTTTACTTTTAAATTTGCATGTACATTTTTTCAAGAGTATCTAGGGTAATGTACCATTCCTATAAATCACGCATATCATGGATTAAGCAAAAGTTCTATGCGTTGATCGTAATAAAACTTGTTGACTCAATGTATTTCGCGAACGAAACGACGCAGAGCACCATCAACCAGCTTTGCTGAAGGCAGGCTGGCGACTAACTTCGTTGCTCGTGTCAGCATCAACAAGCCGCGACGTTCGTTCGTCTGGCTTTTGGAGAGCGAAGAGGCAATCGGCTGGCGTCGTTTAATGTTGGAAAAGCCAGATGAAAAGCCAAGCTACAAATTTTGCGTCGCATTCAAATGTTTGGGCGCTACTCATTTTAGTGTTTATATTGTTTGTTTTAAAGGCAATCCTGATGAACATTTGGGTATTCAAGCAAAGAACATGTTGCTTATATAAGCATTTTACACACAGACACGATAGAAACATTAAAGAACAAGTAAAACGTGATAGAGATAAGTTCATGCAGTTGCGAGAATGCATTTATGTAAAGGCGAGAAGGTGAGACTAATATCAAACGTAAATGAAAATCATACTTGAAAGAGCGAAAGCATTTATTTGTTCGCCAAGGTGATTGCCATACGCTGAAAAAGAAAATAAATATGAATAACTGAGGGATCATTCAGGCAATAGTTCTTAATATGCATAACCGAAATAGATAGACTGGCGCATAGATTTTAGAAGATTAAATAAAATTAGGATTATTTACCAAGCTAGATTTAAAAAATATATCTTTTATTGTTTTAGTTGTTTACATCTTTCGTAACTCCTTTGGGACACTTTGAAATTTGAAGGATGCCGATGGGATTAAAAACGGCTCCATAAGAATTTCATGGATTTATCAACGGTATATTTTTAGATATGATTCGACATAAAAAAGTAGTTTAAATAGTTTATGGACCACTTTATATTAGCATATAGGAATATATATGAACATTTGAAAGACTTAAGAGAGGTAATTGAGCGCGTAGTTGAGTTCAAATTAGAGTTGACGTTAGACAAATGTGAGCTTATGCAAGACAAAGTTAAATAGTTAGGATTTCAAATATAAAAGGCGGGTATAAAAGCTGACGAAATTTGGGGTTTGAGGCGGTAAAGCAACTTTCACATTCAGGATAAAAACTTTTCTTCGACTTTGTTCACATTTTAGAAGATTCAAAACGAGAAAAGATAGAGTATTTAAACTCGAACAAAAACAGCTAAATTGGTTTTGGCACTTGAAAGAAACATTTTTTGCAGAGATAACGTTATAAAATGATGACACTAAATAGCAGAGGGGTTATAAGCTCATAAAATGTAATTTTTGATAATATAGTAGACCGAGCTGTATAATATCTGATCGGGAGAGCTGTCTTACATCGGCAGAATTTGAAGAATTTTTAATGGAAAGCAAATGTGAAACTTATAATAATTGCAATGCGTTCTCTGCAAGTATATGGGCAAGTGGAACGCATAAATAGGAGTTTAGGTATTAGGATAGGATTATTGAAAGAGATCAGTATACGGATCAGTTAACGGAACTTGGAAGATATTAGAGAAAGGCAAAACAAAATAAATAAATTGCGCAGGTCAAGAAAAAAAAGTGTTATCTTGGGGATTATGTTATGGTGAAAAACTTTAATAGCACGGCAGGACTATAAAAAAATGTATACATAAAAACATGGGCCCATGTATTATAGAAAAGGTGTTAAAAATTACAAATATTTGCTTGAAGATATAAATGGCGTTCAGTTATCTCGAAATCCTTTTCAGGGTGTTTGGAGTGCTAAAAACATTAGATGTTGAATTAAATAAATCTAATAAGTAGACCAAATCCTTAAATACGCAATATAATACAATTTAAGATAAGATTCAAAATATATTATAAAAGCCAAAATGTATTATTAAATCTTAAGAAGTTAAATGTTAAGCTAAGATAGAGGACTATCTCATGGTCAGGATGACCGAGTGTAACAGGCTGGTACATCACTAGGTGTGAAAGGCTTTCTATAGTCAATTCAATTTCGATAAGACTTATTAGCGCTGCAGGGCATATAAATTGGTAAGAGGCTCTAGTCGGGCGCTCCCGACTAGGGGATACCCTCTTCCACCAACACCAAATGAAGCTCACGCTACGAGTTTGCTTAGCAGTAATAAAAAATTTAATGAAAAAAATTAGTTCCTCCCAAACGGGCTCCGTCTCTACTTGACAGCCATAATAACAATTCATTTTCGACTAGAAAAAACCGAATTAAACTATCAGCACATAATACAATACAATCGCAATTGCAATGCTGTTTATATAATTCAATAATGACGTGGAAGAATGTATGGAACATGTACACAGAAATTCATGCAATTTGCGCTGGCAGCCGCAAACACGACAATATAAGCATACATTTTCTTCAACAACTTTCGATATCGATTATTATCGATTCCTTGGAAACGGGGCAAGTTATCGATTATCGGAAATAATCTCGTACTACGGGGTACTGGGAGGACCTACGTTCAAAATTGCAAGTCTTTGGATTTTATAGGTGCTGAGATTTTTAAGTTCATACATACAGACGGATGGACAGACGGACGGACAAGGCTAGATCGACTCGGCCTGTGATGCTGATCCAGAATATATATACTTTATGGGGTCGGAGATGCTTCCTTCTGCCTGTTACTTACATTTGCACAAATACATTATACCCTCTTTTCCATTTTTAATGGGTTCAGGGTATAAAAATTGTTGTTGTGCTGAGTCATTGAACAAACTAAGTGCTCATGATATTTTGAAAAACAAGAAGTTTTTAATGGCAGCTTTATCATATAGTGATCCGATGTAGACAAGATTTTGCATAAATTTAGGGAGCATAGTGAAACATACAACTGCCGGGTTTGCTTAAGATATCTTGAAAAAACAAGTTTTCCATACAACAGCTTTATTTTCGACCGATCGTTCCTGTGGCAACTATTTGACATAGTGGTCCGACGTTGATAGGATTTTGCAAATATATGAGAAGATATCTTGATAAACAAAAAAGTTTTTCATACAAGAACCTTATTTTCGACCGATCGTTCAATGGCTTTATGATATAGTGGTCCGATCCAGCTGGTTCCGACATACTGACTACTGTGTGCAACAGAGAGAGGCACTTCTGCAAAGATGTATAAAGATAGCTTTAAGCCTGAGAGACTAGTTCGTATAGAAACATACAGACATACAGACGGACTATATCGACTCGGCTGTTGATACTGATCAAGAATATATATACTTTATGGGGTAGGAGATGTCTCCTTCTATTTGTTACCCATTTCACATGCAAGGGTATAAAAGTAACTTTTTTGAAGAGGAATTCATAACATGTACTTTGGTACTTACTTGTTGTTTTGTTTTCTTTTTCTTTGTGATTGGCAAGTAAATCTTGTTGCCCACACTTGTTTCCAATTTTTGGGTTAAATTTCAAAGAAATTAGAAATATTCAAAGCTTTTCGATGAAGGTTATTCTTAACTTCGTATTGACAATGGAGATGTCACATACGTTGCAGCTTGAGGCTTGATTGTATTTTTACGAATTGGGGCACACAAGATGAAATTATATATGGTGAACTTTTGGTTAGCTAGTATTCCGACGAATGTGAGCCTAGACTGTGCGGTAGTGTGATAGGCAGCTAAGTTCTAAATTTTAAAATTGGACAGAGTATATATATCATGTCGTTAAATTCCTTGTTGTGTGTTTGGTCGACAACCTCTCAGGTAGTACTTTCGGTTTAAGCTTTCGATATTAATGTGCAGATTGATAAGTGACACATACAGCTTTTGATAATATCAGAGTTAGATCCTGACCCCTGACAAAGATTTCTTCAGTTTGCAGCTGTGGCTTAGACTTAGCTGGCGTCGGTGGGCATTTTGTCTTCTGTTTTAAGTGCTGGGAGTTGTGGTGCCCTCACAGATAGCTGTCGCGATAAAAGGGTGTGGACTATAAATCTTAGTTGATCCGCATTGTTTCCATTTGCATTGTTTGTCTTAATAGTCTCTACATAACTAGGTTATATACCAGCCCAAAAGGCCCCACATCGGCAGCGTCACAGAATTCCTGGAAGAACCGAGTTTTGCTCCGCCTGACAGATTCTTTTAGTGTTTCTGCTTAGCCTTGAAGCAGTAGCCACATGACTCAAAATGGGGTGACGATCTTGAACGTCGCCTCCTAAGTCTTGCTGTTGCGTTCCTCGTTACATCAGGCAACCGGTCACTGAGGGTTTCCACCCTTGCTGACCTTGGTTATTGAGGCATCGGTTGTGTAGGTGCTGGTCTCCGATATCGCATCAGCAAAGCTGTCGGCTTATGTTAACTCCTTGTTTTATTGCGAGCTGGCTTCCTAGACCCAGAGAGTCCAGCTTGCCTCTACTTCCAGGTTGGGAAATGTAAATTATCATAGCAAAGTGGTCGCTGTGTGCATAGACATGTGACACATGACCTTGAAAGCCTTTCTTACTCCTGCCTGATTTGCTGATGGTGATTTTTGAGCAGCCTTTTAACATACAGGCATTAAACGTTGCCAGGGTATACAGCAAAATAACTTCTCTTGGTGAGGTTTTCTTCTGTCCGATTCTGCAGCCCACGTATTAAAGACGCCGCCGATAATCACCGCAAATTTTCTATGTGCGTCCTGTGCAATTTTTTCTACGATGGCTGCGTACTCTGTACGTATGTGCGACCGAATTTCGCTTTTATAAATCCTTTGCAACCAAGTTGTTGGCACGGTGACCGTAAACAGCTCTTTAACGAGTCCGGTGTATCCACGTGTACGGTTCTTTGATGATGCCTACGTCCTGAACTGCTCTGCAGTGATTAATGTTACATTGCAGGCAGTTTTGTAAGCCTTCTTGTACTCTGGGCAGTTCCTGCTCACAGTGTCTGTCATGCATCAACCTTTCTGGGTATGCGGCAAATAGCGGCTTCTAACAGCTTTGGAGCAAGTCTCGGTTTCATTGCCAGGGACACAATCTGGGTTCCACCATAGGCCGTAATGGTACTTGGCGTTATTTCGACAGGAATGCTATCTTTCATTTGTCTACTATCGTCGACTTGTCGATAACGCGCACTTCCATTTGGACTTTTATCTGCATGTCTCGGTGACATTTAGCCGGATCTTTCGTTAGCATACTCTTAGTGACCGTGTTTATGTGTCTAATATCTGGCTGCTTGCCAAAGCGAACCAATTTCTTCAATCTCCTCTTTGTGTTCCATGGTCTTCTCGCACAATGCCACAATGTGCTCCACCAGTTGAAAGTAGGCTCCCCGTTGAAACTCTGGGTGATTGTCCTAGGTAGCAATGGATAATCAGCCAACTCGAGCGACGAAAGGCTCAATCAGGTCTTAAAGTGATAGAACTAAGGTACTTATAACAAGCCATGAGGTTTACCAGAAGCACATTAATATGGTTAGACGATCGCCAATAGGGATAAGTCAAAAAAGAAAACCCATTCACTGTTGACGTTGGACGAACGCCAAAACTGTAATTAACACCCTGATGCTGTACCAACAGACCAGATTAGTTTTTTTTTCGGCCTCACCTCTTACCAATGAGAGAACGTAATGTCCGTCCAACATTCATTCAATTGGTACCCAGGAAAAGGCGCATAAGCAGTGACTTTCTTGGGTCGATAGACACATTAATGCCCGATGACCCGCTGCAATTGATAGCTTTCGTACCTAGCTAGTCCATCAGCCTTCAGGTTTCTAAGTCCAATGAGGTCTTGGATGTTCCGCATAACAGTTTTATCACTTTCGGGGTTGTGTGTATGAAGGAAAGTTAAGAAAGTTTGGGGATCCCTAATCTTTTTATCCATTGCTTTGCACGAGTATTAGTAGGCATCTAAATGCATGTGGCCTTTTAAAGGACTCAAACCCGTAACAGACCGCACTAATTGCCAGAAGACAAAAACTGAAAGACGTATTGATTACAGAGGAGGAGAAAAGAAAAAATTTCACGAGCCAGAGATGTTTTCTTAATTTGGTTGACGCTACCTTCTGTTTTTGGTAGACCCTTTTGTGCTACGGTAGCAAAAGGTGCACACATTATTATGCTCTATTATGTATTTCTTCGGCCAGTCAGGCATAATGAACTGAATCTGTTTTTTTTTTTTCATTTAATGAAAACTTATAATAAATAATTCTAATAAATAATTCCTAACAAATGACATAAATAAAATAATTAAATTTTATATTTTATTTTGTTGTTTGCTGTGGTGACTTCTTTAGTTTAAAAAAAGCCGTATTTCTGCAAGGGTCAATAATTGCCAGTTTTTCTTTAGAAAACAACAAAATTATAATATAAAATATAACAAAAATGGTAGTAAGCACTCGCGTTTAAAAATCATGTTTCGATTATTCTAACATCTACATATATATTGTATGGTTAGTGGGGTTCCATATATTGTATGATTAGAGATGAGAGTCTACATGCCAAATGTATGTAGAACATGTAGAAAAAAACAGATTATTATCAATTTAATTAAAACGTTATCGATTATTTCAACATATCTGATTCGTGCGATCAATAGAAGATTACTTCACGTTTCTAGCTTTCATGTTTTCGGGTATCAACACGTTCATATATACGGCCAAACAAACAGACCAACCTGGCTAGATGGATTTGGTTGATGACTGTGTACTAAACAAGAATATATTTATATATATTATGGCGTCGGATATGCTTGCTTCTGCCTGTTATATACATTTGTACAAAATCGGTGTACACCTAGGGCTTATTATCAATATGTTCAGGATATAAACAGTCAGACTTTCAATCGCTGTATGCGGCTGACTACCTCTGAAAATAGCTAAAATAGCCAGAGCATGGCTGAATTGGCAGCACAACATTTAAGGGTAAACGGCAAACGATTGTTTTTCCATTATCAACCAAAGCAGGGCCACTGAATATTAAATACCCTAAAAAACATATGTATGTACACATACTTTATTATTGCTTGTTTCGGTAAAAAGTCAATTGAACCATGATAATTAGAGGCCTTTTTAACAGGGTACATTTCTTAACCGATGCTAAGTGGTTGATTTTGTCTATATTTAACGTTTATCAACAGAGGCTAATAATTTTTTTTTGTTTAAGATCGTGGAAAACTACGATTGTCTAGCATTTTTAGAGCCAGACAAACTGCAAGTGTCATATATACCCATTAATTATTTTAAACTGCACGAGTCTACATACCAAGTTTGGTGTCTCTAGCTGTGAGTCACGGAATTCAACACATTAAAATATATGGACACATAGGCAGTCATGGCTAGATATGTGTACATATGTACATAACTAATGACTCGAAGATGTATCCTTCAGCCTGTTACATACATTTGAACAAAGCCATTATATTTTGTTTACTCATATTTAATGTGTTCAGGTTATCATAAAATAAAAAAATTTTCATATGTTATGTACATACGTACTATTGCACCTACAAAAAACGTATGCATGTAAACATAAGAATGTACACAAACAAGCGCGTTAATAGCGCACGAACTAGGTTAGTACATTTTTATGCCAAAATGAAAATGTACCATTGTATGTACATACATACATACCATATAAAGTTAGATTTGTAGTAAAGTTACAAAGTTGCTCAAATGTTATAACTGTAAACTGCATCAACAAATTGAAGATATGGATTTCCCGCACATAGGCTAGGTCGCACATATACACATATTCATATATGTATGTATGTAAATATGTAAGTATATTATGTAAAGAACAACGAACATCGATGTATCGAATATCACTAAGGCGATACTTACCGAGTTGAAATCAATGTTATTTTTTCGATGCATCACTTTATCGTGCGGTAATTTTTGATTGCAGCGGACTTGCAACGCTCTTTAATGAACCGAGTATGGTGTCTCACAGGCAAAGATAATTTATATAAATACTGTTCTAAGTAAAAGTATCAACAAAATGCTACTAAGTATCTTGTTCTTACGAAATTGAGCACATAGACAAAATCGGAATCCTTACGCTCTCACAACTTTGAAAGCGAATATGGGTTGCGCCGATTCTAATATAGATTTAATTTATTTTTTAAGCCGATGCTAATTTAAAAATGTATTTTAATTACATGTTTAAATATATACTTGTTCTATTTATACAACTTTTTTTTTTTTAATGTATAATAATAAAAGCAGATGATTCGCAAAACTTAAACAAAGGCACGCATAAAATAATGCATAATATCGTTATTGTTGCCATGGCGCTCCCACCCAACCTGTGGTGCAAATAATTTATTTGAATTTTAATTCCAGGCTGCAGATTGCACTTATCTCCTCCATCAACAAATTTAAACGACATATTTATTTTCATCAGGTGCGTATAATTTGACAGCTGACAACGAAGGGGCGAACGGCAACGGGCGAGACAACGTCCACATCAACCGAGTGAGTCCTTTTCACAAAGTCAACCTCGCCCCGAGCAACAGGCGAAACAGGCAAGCTAAAAATTTTGATAAAATTACTTTTTTTTTTTTAGTATTTTTTAGTATTTTTTATATTTATATCGTTCCATTAAAAAAGAAAAAGTTTCATAAATTCCGAACAGTGGAGGAAATACCTAAAAGGTATTGCATCTGTTCAGTAAATATAAAACCTTAAAATTTGGTTACCTGCACGAACAATATACACAAACTTTACTCTACTACTAGGCAGGGTACTCTTTAGGCAGGGTAAAGTTGATTAAGCAATTTTAATTAGCTTCTGCACGGGTGTGTGTATGTTCATTTGTGTGGGTATCCTGCTCCCCATTGGTGCAGACAACTCACACGTAACTTTAATATTTGCTCTGCAAGTTTCTCCGCCTGTTCCCGTTCGTGCAAAAATTTTGTTGAAATGTATTCTGTAAAGAAATGAAACTTTGGAAATTAATGTTTAATTTCTTAGTCTTAACTGATACAAAGAATCATGTCCGGTTAAGTTTGTTGATGGAGGGGAGGGGAATATCCACGTCGTTCGGATAAGTACCGTCTTAAATCTGAAATTAAAGGCTGGAGACATATAGTAGTAGTAGTAGTAGTAGTTTTGTAGTAGTTTTGTTACCTTTGTTTTGCGTAGTTTTGCCACTGGAGTCAGAGTAATGTGCAGATTTGGCAGGCACGGACATACCCACCCTAATGAGAGTACTGGCAGGCCGGCGCTGCCCCTCGAATGACAAACCGACACGGCCAATTTGAAAATTTTGCAGGAGGTCAGCTTAGGCTGTATCACGGCAAAATTTAAAAAATATTTAAATAAAGTACGTGACGATTGAATCTCGAAATAAGTTGTCTGTCGTTAGGTTCATTCGATGGCCTCGACTTGACAGGAGAATAGTCTCACTGCAACTGAGACTGATTGAAGGGCCATTCTAACGATTAGCTGACTCATTAGAGGATAAATATGAACCTGGTGGCTTACGCAGCTCACAAGAGCGATGCGTACATAGTTCTACTAGGGTTATCGCTTTATTTTTTTTTTTTTTCTTTGTAGTTATCGATTTGCCAACATGAACATTGCCTGGCGATAAATAGTGTTATGAACGGATCTCTAAAAAAATACTGTGATATAGAGTAGTGTTAGGTTAGTAAATTACTATAACAGTGGAAATAAGTATGTTCGTTTTTTTTTTTTTTTCTGTAGTTTTGTCTAGTCAAACAATCGTTTGTTTTCTTAGCCGTAGTGGTCATCAAGTCTACCAGCGCGTCAGATTTGTCTTAGAGCATCATGAGGTTACTATGCGTTGATCTCTATGTCCGGGTAGAATTCGAGGATATCTCGAGTAAAGAAAACAACCCGGATTAGTAGATGCGGGTAAATGATTCTCGACTGCCGGTCATCAGCGAGAAGGATTACCTGAGCAATCGACAATCAAACCTAGGAGACGGCATTCGGAAATTTAATGGCGTCGTTCAGATCAGATGGCATTCCAACATGGCAATTCCTCCAATTTTGACAAGTACTTGTTTTGTAGCGAAATAATTTTTGGGTAATTGTTTAAGCGTCCAGTTGTGTTTCATATTTGCTTTCTTCGGATTAAGGATCACATGAGTGATCGGATAACTAAGACTAGCATGTGGAGTGAGGGCGAGAGTATCGAGCAAGTACCCTGTCCCCTCCATCGCACCCCGTTAAGGTGTAATGAAGAGGGGTAGGCAGGATACCAACCGCTACCGCCGCTGTTCAGTTCCGCAGAAAAGTTCGCCGTGAATGTGGCGTTGGCTCACGCCCAGGCCACCAATCTCGATCAGGGAGCAACACACTCTTGTAAGGTGAAGAAATGGGGAGTTTCGTTCGACGGGAACAGCAGTCATAGTTCGATCGAAATTTCGTATTCCGGATAGAGTTCCTCCAGCACCAATACGCATGCCCATGGAGAGAAATTCTAAAAGGCTTTCTCACGCTTTTGACGGGCAAGGCTAGGGATTGGTATTGGCTGCATGTTAGGCAATCAAGGTCGATAGTTGGCCAGATCTGAGAAGAGCGTTGTTTGATAGGTTTCGTGGTCAGCGGTCTGAGCATGATTGGATGCATGAACTGCTACAGCGCGAGCAAAAGTCTGAAGAACGGACAGACGACTCCTTCCAAGCCATGCGACAACTAGCGTCTCGGCCACAGAAGCCTTTCTCTGACCGATATATGGTAAGAATAATAAAGTCTAGAGGAAATGTTGCCAAGTTCGTATTCGCGATGGTCATACAAACAGTCGTTCAGTTGCGGGATAGCCGACCAGTCTATGCGGCTCCTCAACGATGTGGCGTAGTGCAAAAGCCAAGAGCTAGAGGCCAAGATCGAAGAAATCGGATGCTGGAACTGTCAGGAGTGTGGCTACGATTTCAGAGACTTTACGTCCATTACAAATGTGGCTGTCCAGGCACCATTTCTCCCAAATTTCTAGAATGCTCGGGAAACGGTTAGGTGAGCGTGAAGAGACAGGGCGACTTACATTCGGGGATGCAGTCCGCCCAAAAGAAGGAATAGCTGAGTGGCCAGAAGAAGTTTGTAGGAATAAGTGTATAAATTTAATAAGGCATTTAGCTCCTGAAAAAAGATAGAGGAAAGACTAAGAAATAAGATATTTAATGCTAGGCAATTAGAAGGGATGCGAGTAGTGACACGCCGAATTATGAAAGCTCGGACCGCTTCCGTAGACACAGGAGAGAGCGTTAGTCTGATGAGAAAAGGAAATAATTAAATTATTATTATTTTTATTCTCCAATTAAGAAATAAAAGAGTTCAAAAAAATACATTGTAAATAATTAATTTAATATTTATCTTTTTAAGGGGCATAGTTATTGTCCTCCAATATTAAATGATAGTGTTAAAAAAGCCAAATCTTAGCATCCCTGTCCCTACCCATGACCTACCTAAGAACCTTATTTAAATATAAATTAAAATCAATATTTTAAAATTTTACTTTGTCAGTATTGTAATTTAATCTATGAGGTTCTAATAGTTGGGAAATATTAATAATAAAGTTAATAATTAATCTTAAAGAAATTATATAAATATTTGCATCAACTTAAAATACTGATTTCCTACCAAACCAACCTCAGTACACAACATACATTCATATGTGAGTACAAATTTAGGATAGGTCATGGTCAGCGCTAGAAAACTAAATTAGTGACCTCAAGACATCGCTGACGCCAAGATAAGCCTGACGATCACCACGAGTAACAAAGCGAACGATTGTTTGACTACACAAAACTACAAAAAACGAATTTGATTTTTTTCAGTGCTAACTAACTTAAAAGTGCTGTGTTAATCTGTAGTAGTTAAACGAACATTTGGAATATTAATCAGTTCGATATCAAGAATTTCAAGTAATACCTGATAGAGTTGAGGGCCACGCTAGGTATGATCCGGCGCAGAACTTACGTCGGATATACGCGAATGCCACCCCTGAATACAGGACTTGCGTGCGTAAACAAGACTTCTGAATGTTATCCTAGCTAACTCAGATGGCTGTGGAAAACTCCGGGAGTAATCCACTTGGGTAGGTTGCAGCAAGTCCGCTTATGGTAGATCCTGGTAAGATTTCACAGACGTTGGGGGAACATAAAAACCCGTTCTGACCTCTGCTCAATGTACCTCGAGCGATAGTTGCGGGTGGAAGGGTCCCAGCCCTGCCAGCAATGGATCATGCGAATGTCGCGCCTAAAATGATGAGCCAAGACGTCGGAATGGGGTTAGATCCACGGCGGGCATTAAAACTGGGGTGTGCAGAAGGGACAGTTCGCCAGGGTATGTACCAACGCGTATTGTATTCTGTTGGATATACGGGCACCGGCTCAGCCATGCTTGTTTCCAGCACTCAGGAGCGGGAAACAGGCGGTGGCGTCGACACACCCGCGGAGGAAAAGAAGACCTTGTGGTTAGAGGACGGGCTACCTGGGAAGGTAATCATCATACCGATGCTCATCATGCCCTCCATGGTGGGATCCTAGGCATGGATTTTCATTGTGCAATGGGCATTGCGGCATCGCCGAACTTATCATTGCGACGGTGTTGGCACTGGCTGGGTCCAGCCTCGGGCGAAAGTCGATAGAAGGCCTCTCACTTCTGGGAGTGCCTGCTCGGCAACGAAATGGCCTGGACAGGGACAAGAAAGCGGAGGCAAGGCATTGCTGGTCTGCCTTGGACACGTGATGAGATAGGAGGCAGCATTGACCTATCTAGAGAGAGTGGAGCCGATCCGTAACCTTAAGGTAATTGCAAGGAGTTGCGACAGTGTGTCGGGATGACATCGTGGTACAGGTGTTTCTTGCCCACTTTCGCAGACCAGATACATCGGTTGACGGCGCTCCTGAAAAGGGTAGGAAATGGTCGTGAGGTGGGGATCAGAGGGAGTCATTTGGTCTGTTGGAAAAGAGGCCAACGACTGCTCCTACTTTAACTTGTCTCGACTTTTCCTTCAGGCTCGTCTTGAATGCTGACGCGAATAGCCTCGATTCTTGGCTGACGCAGACAATAGAGGGGAAGAACGGATATAAGCTTCTGCTAGTCGAGAGCTCTTGAAGTCCGAGGTTAGCTATTCCACCATGGAGAAGAAGTGCCAGGCGATCGTGTGGTCAATCAGCAAGCTGCAAATCGCACAATTGGAACTGAGACTTCATGCATGCATTATCAAGGATTCTGGCTGAGACCTGACAGCAACCAGTGGTGGCTGAAGCTTCCTGAAACTGGCTCCTGGGAATACTCTTTATGAGTGCCGAGAAGTTCTCCAACAATGTCTAGGAGAACCTTGGATGCAGAAATCTAGTATATTGCCCTATACATTTACCAAGAAAATCCAACTGAAAGGACCAACAGGGAATTAAAGACGATGATACCGCAATTTATCGTGGGTCAACGGCAGATATCGCTTGCGGTCAATCCCAACGAGATAGACTCGGGAGGTTTTAGTCTGGCATTTTCCATGCAGGGTAGAGAACTACGGAGACAAGAATGGTCGCCTTCGTTGGAAAAACCGGCAGTATCAACCTTCCAACGCAGCTTAGGCTTTCACCAAGCTGGCCCCGCTCGGGTCGTCAAATTTGTATTCCCCAACAACGTGTGTCTCGCGTAACCGATCCAACGCAAGGGGTGGTCAATATTTCTCAATTGAAACCGTTCTTTCAGGGGACAGTCTGCGAGAATTTGCAGAGGCGAGTAATATGCGGTGTTAGTTAAGTAACGGTTAGAGGTTCCGGAGTAAGAGGTTCCATCTATCTCAGCCGACGAGGAGGCCTACGACGACGGCAGCGATGGCACGGAGCTGTTTCCCGGACCTGGTGCCGGAGGCCTTCAGCAATACGGCTGCACGAGAAAAACCCATCTCTTCAGTTCCCCCAGGGAATGTCCTTGACATTAGGCGTCATAGGACTCATCATAAACGAAATCCGAATCCACCAGGTTCGGTACCGACGGACAAGCTTCCAAGACAAGACTAAGTCACAATAATAGCTGCTGTTATGGTAACAGAAACGGCGTTTAAAGTTAATAGAGAGGAGCCAACTCTGCAACCGTGCGTCGCTGAGCGGTTGTCCAAAACCTGCCACGAAAGCACACCTTAACGAAGAGCGAAAAATTCGAGGCCAAATTGCAAAAGCTCTTGGCGAACGAGCCTGTACTTGGGAAAGTTGTTAAATAATAATAGCGAGTTATTAATAATCATAGTCTAACAAATAATAATAATAAATGAGGTATTTGCCGTGGACCGTTATCTTTTCCTAAAGTCGATTACTGGTCGTTTATTCTTGTTGGCAAACTCGTCACAACCCGAGGTTGGGCTGTTGAAAGGCGACTTCGAAAGTCCAATTATTTGTTGTTGGGCAACGATTTCATTGTTCACAAATTCTACTACTCCTATCGGGCGGGAATACAGTTTGGAGTAAGCCGGTTCGTTGTTCCACGTGGGGAACCTGTATGTCGTCAACATTCATGAAGTTGACATTAGCACAAACAAGTCCTCTGACAAGGTATATTAGTTAGTACTTTCAAGAAGTCATTAATAATATGTTGTCATATAATTTGCAGAGGGCCGACAGGTAATCCGCTCGCTTTTGGTGTTTATACTTTGTTGTGGTTGATTGTTATGACTTGTCAGCTTAAAACTTATTATTATATTGAATTGCAGCTAAAAAATTTTCAACAGTCTCCAATGAAAACACAAAAGTTTAAAATCAGAAATATTAGTTTTTTATTTAGTTAACAAAATTTTAATATTACATTTTTAAATATAAATAAAATTACGATTCATGTGAACTGTTGAATATACCCCCACACCAGAAACATAAAAATATGAGCACAACTTATTATAGAAATTATTAATGGCCAAATGTCCGGATACATAGACGGCGGTTCTATTATTAAGGAAGCAAATAAAATGGATATCATTGAAATTTCGGAGATTTTTATAAATGATCCTTTCAGATTTTTTCGAAGCATAATATTCTGGTGAGTTCCAAAATAGCTACACATGAAAGTCAAATGAAAAATAATCATTAATGCTAATGTTGGAACAACCAAATTATCTTTTTTCAAAAGTGGTGTCATACTAAAAACTGACACCTTAAGAAACCAAATCATTTCCTCGGGCCACCAGGTAAACAAGAAAATCGATGGCAATGAAATAAGCAAAATGGACTTCTCGTGGACCTGAAAAAGAAGTTTAAGGCGCCTTGGTTCGAAATTTAATATGTATAAGACATACTTGAAACGAAAACAGGAAAAATGCTGCGGCCGTATTAAATAGAGTTAATAGGAAAGTGTATTTACTTCGTCTGCAAAAAAGTTGCACATTAGTTGGTAGGACTGCCAATAATGTTGTTCCTATGCAAATTAAAGCCATCTCGTGATTCAAAATGTGTTTTCTGAAACAGTACATAATATATTAATACATAGTTTTATTCAATTTACAATGTTTTAACCTCACTTCAATTTATAAACAACATTAATACTGCACCAAACATTTGCAACTTTGTCTTCAAATACGCCTCGTCCGAGAGGAAAAAGGCGGTTCAATACTTGAGCAGTTGCGTCAATTGAAGTTAACCAAGGATACCATAAGATCGCAAAAGTTGCTAGCACCGTAGTCGCTATCATTAAAAACTTTTTTACAATCAATTGTAAGCTGTTAAAAGATAATAATTATAAATATATAACATTTGATTAGTCTTAATTCTGAAAATAATATATAAAAGGTTATATATATCAGTGTTTAATATTATTAAAAGGTTTTGTATATCAATTTCCAAACGACAAAATATAACTTCGTAAAAAGGGTGTTACATAACTAAAGCAAATGCAAACGTTGCATTCCGACTGCCCAATAGTAGTCAATTTAATTATTAAGATGTGAAAAGTCCATACATTTAAACGTGACACAACATTTCTAGCATGGCTTTTCGCTTTTGAAACGCCGAGCCAATTGATTATGTTTGCAGAAGCCAAAGTAGTCCTGACTTGCTAATGCTGAGTCAGTGGTAAAGGGTTTTTTTTGCTGATTTCATATTAATAAATAGACTATCCAAATTTTATTCGCAATGAGCGAAGTTGGAATAATTATTGAACAAAGATTGGCGCCGTATATATGTATATAACTGACGATATAACTAACAAAAATAACCCCTCAGTCGATCACGAGAACAAGCAGCATAGCTAGCTTAAATGCATGAAAATAATAAGCTTTTTCTTCTATCAATGAGGGTTTACAAAAGGATAGGGAAAGTATGCCAACTTAAAACAGAATATGCTATGCCTATCTATTGAATTGGCTGTAGCAAAATATTTGGAGAAGTGAGTGAAATTGAATTTTGATCTTACAGCTACACAAGAAAAAATACATCAATCAAGATGAACAGCAAAAACAGATTAAACGGAAAATAAATGACATCAAAGTTAAGTTTAATTTTCCAAAAAGGATCTCATTTCCAGGCTTCCCGGACATTCTTCATTACTCAGTTTTGTATTGAATTTTAAGATTTTTTGCTTGGCAGTCAATAGTTTTGGGGTCGTTAGCTTAACGTTAAAGACGTTTATATGATAAGATATATGTAGATGACATTATTAAAATGTAACGATTGTCCCAATACTAACAAAGTAAGGGGTTCTAGTCCGGAACTCCTGACTAGGGGATACCCTGAACCCTTTTATTCCAACATCAAATGCAGCTCGCGATACGCGCTCGTTTGTAGTAATAAAGATAAATTAAAAAAAAAAAATCCCCATGGCAGTTTTCGAGCTTGCAACTGATCGCATTACTTGCTGCCGAATCTACTCAACAGCCACATCAGCAGAAAAAAAAATGTTTCCCCGGTAGGGTTCGAACTCGCAACATACCGCACTACTTTCCGCCGCCCCAACTAAATATCTACACCAATAATTGGGTCTTAACGAAAAAAAAAAAACGAATTAAAATAACAGCACAGAAAACAATCGCAATTGCAATGCTGTTGATAGCATTCAAAGCAGACGCGCATGGGAAATTCTTGGAATTTGCGCTTGCTACCCCAAACTCGAGGCCAGCAATAACATGCTTTATTTAATAACTTCTGTGTCTCTTAATGGATTTTCTACACCTTATTGTACTATAAAATATTCGTATATAATCAAAAAGTCAATTGCATTTAAATTGTTGCTTATATTGGTGCTCTTATTATTTACCAAAATCGCTCAAAAAACATGATTTCGATATCGGGTTTGATCGATTACTTGGAAACGGGGCAAGATATCGAATATCGGAAACATGCTCGATCTGTGCGGGCACTAGGAGGGCCTACAGCAAAAATTTCAGTAGTCTCTAGTTCTTATAGGTTGTGAGATCCTTGCGTTCATACATACGGACAGACAGACGGACATGGCTAGATCGACTCGGCTGTTGATGTTGATCGAGAAAATACATTATACCCTTTTTACCCATTTTTAATGGGTATAAAATGACACATATTCATATGTAATTTACAGAACTAATAATGCTACATTGTCAGTATATAAAATTAAGCCAACGAAAAAGGTCCTGGTGCTGAGTACGAAACATAATTCGGTCAAATGTACTTTGAAAAATATCTCTTTTTGCAAAAAATGCGGTTATCGAAATGTAGAATATTGGTAGAAATAGGTGTAGAACAAATCATGGTAGTTCTAGTGATATATATTATGTTGCCACAGATCTCCGCATTAAATAATATAATTGATTAACAAAATGAAGTCCAGTGTTAGTTATGTTTAGAGCGGAGCGAGAGCGCAATAAAGCTTTGCCACTCGCGATGAGAGCAAATTCCCCTCGCTTCGACACCGAATTTTAATTTAACCTTAAGAAGTTTATAGTCAGTTGTCGAAATATACTAAACCTATCAGCACGAAGCGCAAATAATTCCCAAAAATTCGTTAAAATTTGAAAAGCCACCAACAATTTCCGTTTTTATGGCGCTCGGGTATAGACTTTTTAAAGTTAATAAAGAAAAGAAACTCATGTGGTTAACTGTGTAACTAGTTGTGGCTCACGAACTAATTAAATTAAAAATTAAAATAAAACCGCGTCGGCCGAGAATAATCCAAATATCAATCCATTCTAAATCCATTCATCTAAAGTGGAATGTCCGGAAAAGCAGGTCTTGTGCTAAAAGCACAGACTAAATTAGCTTGGTTGCGCTTATGAAGCCGCCTCTTTCAATTCTTGGCTTCTATTTAAGGTAGTTGAGTATAATTGTAATTTGAATGCACTAAGTAACCGCTTTGGAGATTATTATATAAAATATATAATATTGGATCGATCTGTAGTGCTTCTGAGTTATCAAAATAAATTGTCATTACAATTTCATTTCACATAGTTATTGAAGTTTCCCCCAGTTGCTCGAGACCAAGTGCTTGTATATACGCGCAGTTTTGGCGATTCATAAAGAAACACAATATGTCTATTAAAACCATAATCCGTTTAAGTGATTAGATAATTAGGAGTGAATTAACCCTAGAATCTAGAAGTTAGAATGTAGATTAGAAATGGTGGGCTCACACATATGTAGATACAGCGGTAAAATATCAGACTTGAGTAGAAACTTTTGACCCAGATGATGATAATCGGGCCTAGCTCGAAAAACTCTGTGTAACGACATAAGCTCTTTAAAGTCCGTTAAAAAGTCTTTAAGTACTGCAACGTCTGCAGGCATGCCTGTTGCGGCTCCACACGTCGTCGGCATTTTAAATTTCCCAAGTTTAATGGAAAATACTCCGAACTCAAGAATATTACTAGTCTGTCCGAAACTGGTGTTCATAACGATCATGGGATTCTGAGCATAGAGAAATAAAATCGATTGATCTAATTTCTCTCTGGTGAAGCTTTAGGCGCTGTTACAGCATTTCAACTCAATTCAAATGTTTCGGCTCTTCTTAGCCTGCCTGAAATCTATGATTGATATTGTATCCGCCATCTATCGATTTCTAACGCAGTTCTCATTCACAAACTTCATGAACACGGTTGACCAATGACAATTTTGGAGACTGCGAAACAGCCTTTAATCTTAGGTATCAATAACTTTCGCTGTAGTACCATTACCCCTTGACTTCGCACAGGATCAACCATCAACCATCGACCATGTGCCTGATATTGAAATCCTCGCTTCAGCAGTCGTAAGCGGTAAAACGAGAAGTGGCGACTTCGTTTTGGCTAGAGATTTACTCGATTCTGGTTCATAAATTAATTTTGTAACAGACTAGCTAGCAGAACGATTTCAGCGTAGAAAAGAGACTATTATCAGCTTACTTGGGATTGCTATTGAGAAATTGTTGCATTGGCGACACTTAGGTCAAAAAGAAGATTGATACACTGGTGAAGTCGCGAGTCGGTTGCAGCGAGTTCTCACTCATAAAATTCACACCGACACCCAGCGTCTACCACCTGGCCGCGGAGCTCCCTCCCGAATACAGGGTCAAATTTCTTACGGCAAAAGAGTTGGCTAAGGCCATCGTCTATGACCTGCCAGTATGCGTGACGCTTGAGGGTGATAAGGTGCTAAATAGCAGCTACTACAGGTTATATAGAGAATTCGCTGAGATACTCCAAAAGATAGAACCGCTTTATCAAAGCAAAATCCGATGCGACAAAATCAAGTCCAGCACAGACTTCTTTAAAGGCGTAACCAACAGGAAGGGAATAGGGAAATTATTCTACAAATCCATAGGGAAAAAAGGAAAAGCTGGTCTCTGAAGGGTTTGAAATATATATACGGACGGGTCCGTCACTAGTCGTCACACCAGCGGAGCCTTCCTACAGGCCAGAACAGGGCAAATTTCTAGTTTCTACACAAGGTTCTGCCATCACTTTCAGCAAAACTTATAGCAATTGAGAAAGCACTTTACCCCACCCTTACTTGGGGCCTCCAACATGTCGCCATACTAACAGACAGCAAAAACGGAGTTGCACTGCTAGCCAAGCATCCCAAAACATCCGGGAAAAAATTCAGAAGGACAGTGCCCTACAAAAAATTAAATTTCACTACATCTCAGGTCACGCATGCATCGCGAAAAAGGACACGGTGGACTCAGCCGCCAAGAATGCTCCAGGACGTGGAGCTTTTATATCAGTGAATTGGACTCTCAAGGACGCCTTAAGCAACATAAACAGAACAATTAAAAGCGAATGGGAAAGGGAATATGCAGAGTTCGCAGCGACGAAGTTCAGAGGATTCTGCGAAATGTTTCCAATCACCCTCAATAAGCCGGGGTTCACCAAAAAAGGAATAACACTAAAACCAAAGGAAATCAAACTATTTATCCGATTGCTCAGGGGCAACGCCTTCCACAAACACACACTCGCCAAAATGCGCATCTACCTAGACAACACATGCGATACTATCGATAACGCCTCACACATCATTTTCAGCTGCAGCAAACACACAGCCACTCGACAAACTTTCTCATCACTAACCAGACACACCAACATATACGAATTCTTCCAAAAAGAAAATAACACTGCATACCAAGAATTAACCAAGTTTCTAAATTCTAGCAACATCATTTTATAAGACTACAACTACGGCAAATTTCTGACTTGGCAATTTCCGCCGAAAGGCGGTCGGCCAAAAAACCCCACACTTGACAAATTCCTAAATCCACAAAAAAAAAAAAAAAAAAAGAAAGACGCTTGTCTCGAGATCCCGAGCTGAGGCGTATGTACTTGGCGCATGTAATCATGGAAGAATATTTAACGTTGGGTCACAGGTCTGAGATGGATGGTCAGCTTCCAAGTACTTCACACTACTTCATTCCACATCAGTGTGTTTTAAGTTACGCGTTGTTTTCGACGCGTCCTGTCGGACACTGCCTCGAATTGCTTTGAATGATCTTCTTATGGTTTTACCGACCATTCAAGAGGAGCTATATTCGACTCTGCTATGATTTAGATTCCACAAATCTGCATTGAGAGCTGACATCAAAAAGATGTATGCAGATCGAGATTTCCAGCTCGTAGTGTGGAAAAATAACACTGTTACTTACGACACTGCGCCTGCCCTTTTTTTGCCAATACGGTGTTAAACGAAGTTTACTGTGATGAGCGAGTCATCACACATAAAGCTGCTGACGTTATCGAGATCTAACTGATTTAAACCAAGCTAGACGATTCACTCATGGGTTTCAGAGCAGAACATTCTCTTAGTGAAATTGCAGCTTTTTGACCAGCTTGGCCTGTTAAGCTCTCTCAGGCAAAACTCCTACTCCAAGAGCTATGTCTTCACAAGTTAGACGTGGATGAGTCTATCCCTCAGAGTTTGGATAATTTATGGCAGCAACTGACATCAACTTTGATTCAGTTGCAACGAACAAAGATACCACGATATGTGCTGACAAAGCCAATTTCGCCGAATGAGATACATAGTTTCGTCGACGGTTCAATAAGAGCGTTTGGCGCCTGCTTATATATACACAGGCATAGTTTTTGTTGTCATCCAAATCTAAAGACGAATATTATTCGTCGACTTGAGTTGTGCGGATATTTGTCATCGAATCAAAAATCTCATAAGATTACCGATTGAACGGACGGTTCTTTGGTCTAATTCTGAATTCACGCTTCATTGGATTCGGTCACATCCTTCGTCCTTGGCAACATTTGAATAGAATCGAGTGGCTGAAATCCTAGAGTGGACAGAGAACGCTGAATGGCGCTATGTACCTACAAATAAAAGCCCAGCAGATATCGTTTCTAGAGGCTGCTTTGTTGATTTTGAGCAGTACCGTTTTGAAAGTATCCTTTCGGCGCTGGAAAGGATAGAAGCTTTCGAGATTACAGAGTTCGAAAGGACACGCGCGTGGGTCATAGCCTGCAGCGTCTCAATCCATTTATACATGAATATAATGTATCTTGGAGCTCTTTTTCGTGGTTCTGAGTAGGGGGACGACTTGCAATTGCTCCTTTTCCGTATAATGCTAAGTTTCTGCTACTTCTGAATAAAAAGCTCACAATTTGATAGAAGCTTTGCGCAGGTATCTAGTATTTGATGAATCGCCATGCTGGCCCAAGAGCACTAGTGAGTTTTATTAAGGAGCGACTTTGTCTAATTAATCGTCTGCTAGCACAAATTATAGTAAATTTGCCAGCAGATCGACTCCGAGCAGTCCGCCCATTTTCTATCAGAGGCGTCAATTTTTGTGGGCCTATTAGCACGACCTTTCGAATACGTGGAAGGCCTAAATATAAGTCGTACATAGCAATTTTTGTTTGCATCGATTCCGAAGCGCATCTGACATCCCTCATACATTTTTAACGGCATTTCAAAAACCGTCGAGAGTCCCACAGACCTTCCATAGCGACATATCAACGAACTTTGTCGGATCATGTCGCCAGTTTTGAGAGTTGCGAACTCGAATTGTGGAAGAATCGGACGCAATTCGCCAATTCCCATCAAATAGCGGATGTGTTCACACTGCCAAGAGCTCCGCACTTTGGGGATCTGTGGGAGGCAGTTAAGAACTCTACAAAGGACCTACTCTTACGGACGGTAGACAGCCTGCTGCTAACGACCGAAGAGATACAGACGACACTAGTGGCAGTGGAAGCCGTGCTCAATTCCCTTGCGAGCGCTAAGCGAGGACGCAAGCGACGGCGTGGCTCTAATGCCAGTCCACCTACTTGTGGGAGGCCCCTTAAGGGATCTGTCGGCAGAGGCGACCACGGACCAGCAGGGTTTCACCTGCTTGAATCGATGACGAATTGTCTCATCGTTCAAGCAACAGTTATGGTGGCGATGGTCAAAGCAGTGTGTTCCCGGACTCCAATCGCGGACCAAGTGGCAACATCGCCTGTCAAATGTCGTCGTGGGAGAGAATAGGGGGCAAATTCAAAAATTGAGACACAAACCGGCGATTAGGTGGAGACTCAAATTTATATTTGTTAAGCAACTTAAATCATAGTTACTCGAGAGCTGCTTAGCCACATTATTAAGTTAAAAAATTGATTTCTCACATAATTATATGTTTTGGAGAAATTAATTTGCTTGTCGATGAATACTGGGCACGAGCAACCTAAGCCGGTGCAGCCCTTCTTGGCAATGGAAGCGATCTTACGGGAATCACGCCCAGTGAGACCTGTACATTAAGCATGCCCCGCTTGAACCTACAAGGTTTTTTGCAGCACGACATATTGACTACCGAGGTCAAAGATAAACAGAATAAAATTTCGAAAAACGGTGCACAAACATAAGTACACAAACAATGTTTTTTTTTTTTTTTTTTTTTTTTTTTTTTTTTTTGACAAACAAAACCATGTAGGAAACACATATATATAGCAGTTTCGGAGCACAAGTAAAACACTTCAATCCCTTCAACTAAGAACTGACGCGACTGTTTTCCCCAAAAAATAAACCGTCTAGTAAACGAAGTATTAGCGAACTAAAAGGTTTGCAACATCGCCGATATATCAACAGGTTATTGGTGAAGCGCTTCGAGTAAATAAAATCCTCCATAGAGGATTCTAAGACTATAATAGACATAGAGCCATTAATCTTGCAGCTGTTGAATTTCTATCCCCATTCCAGAATAATATATGGACAACACAGTTGCACTGATACGTCATAAGCAAAAGACCAGTTGACTACACATGTCCACACCGAATTAAAGGCAGATATAAGGAATAAAATAGTAACGCCCAGGAACTGCAGATTCTAAGACATAACGTGACAGGACAAAATAGAACCTTCAAAGAAGGTAACATCACTTATGGGCAACTAAAGATAATTTTTAATACATTTTTTTATCCCATTTTTTATTACTTTTCGTAACAATAACTACCGCAAAGCAAACTGTTCACTTAAATTCGAACTAAATCCCATTAATGGACGGAAATGCAATTGTCTCTCAAAATTTTAAATATCATCGGCAGTAGCCGAGGAAACAAGATTGCTTATGATCGATTTTCTTCTGTTTCATATGAAATGTATATGATTCTGGCATAGGCCATACAAAAATACTTTAAGAAACTGTTAAAATTCATGATAGACATTTCCTACGGATTGTAATTGACGACTTTAGTAAATACAAAGCCCGGCTTTAATCGTAGCAAGGGACGAGTTAACACCTTCGTCCACTATCGATGGATATACAATATTGACGAATAAGAACAATTAATCTCATTGTCGTAGTCGCGTATTAGCAATGTTGTCGTCAGGCGCTGGTTGTTCGAAATATGATTCGGTTGGACAAAGTGATATATCAGCTAATACAAGTAACACGGCTAGCTGCACTTTCAGAATATTTTTGTACATAGGTTTTGATTTAATTTGAATACGAAACCAGAACTTTACCGCCTTGTACCAAAATACTCGATTTGCTCATAATTAAATAGTTTATAGGGTCGGAGCTCTTTCCTCTTGTCTGTTAAAAACATTTGCACATAATAGTTATAGCCTTTTATACATTTTCAATGGGTTCAGGGTATAATAAATACAAATAAAATACAACAGACTAGAAAATACTCTAAGTCCATTCGTAAATTCCTTCTTTAAACACATGCACAAAAATGTACATATACACACGTCTCTTTTTGGGCAGCCCACGCTAGGGCATATTAATTACGTCAGTGCTTATTATCCGATCTTTATGCGATTTTTGGGGTATAAATATGTCAACACGTTTGTATGTATTCAAAAGTAAAATATAATATATAAATGTTTACCCTAAAATAGGGTGTAAATATGCTCACGATTCGAATTTGTATGGAAACGGGGCAGTATATCAAAAATTTGGAACCAGCTAGTATCGCGTTGGCAATAGGGGGATACACGTTCAGAATTTAAAGTTTGTCTCTATATACTTAGGGGGTCGGAGAAGACTCCTTCAGCCCCTTACATATATTTAGGTACGACAAGAATTCGGCTATCTTCGGCACGCCGAAGATTTAATACTATTTTGAAGCAGAAGCGCTTTTGTACAAAAGCTTTATAGCTATTTGCAGATAAGTTATAATATTAAATTTGGTGGAGATGTCTTAAAAGACATACAAACAAAACTAATTTTGAACCATGCTTATGAGATAGCTGTCCGATATTTTACTTATGTATATATATGAAGCATAGTGAAACGTTTTAAATCCAACCGATCAAGATATGTGGAAGCCCCATAGTCGTTTTTCATACTGGTATTTTATCTATGAGCGATCGAAAGACATGCAAGAAGCATATTGTAACAAGTATCGGTGGGAAGAAAAAAGTCGCTTACAGAAAAACTTAATTTTCGACCTATTATTCCTATGGCATATGGTAATAGGTAGACTGACCGATGCATATTTCATGAAGCATGAATCGAAACAAAGACGGACACTCGGCTCGTCAGTGGGCAAAAATCAAGAATATACACTAACCGCGTCAAAGCTTTGGCTTGGGGGTATCCAGATACCATTTGGTCGGTAGCGGAAAATTCGTGAAACGTCTTCCTCAAATTGGAGGCTCAACGTATTCTACGTATTCTTTCTTAATAGAAAGAGACAATAGATGGTACGTAAATCGACAAACAAATGGTTGATAGACTTTCTGTTGCCAAGAAGTTCATTAGTGCTTATCCATTTTGGTATGCCTGACTGATACGAGTGTCAGCCGAACGTGAAGCATCGAGAGCCGAACGTGAAGGATCGAGAGCCGAACGTGAAGCATCGAGAGCCGAACGTGAAGCATCGAGAGCCGAAAGATCAATGCCAGGCAGTATCTCGCTAAGTCGACCGCATCGTCGCAGCGTAACAAAATGGCTGTAAGGAGTTTCTTTGCAATTTGTTGTCGATTTGAAGCCTATCTATTGTATGCCTAATGATAGGATTGATTATTGTAAACATCGAGCTCTTGGTGAAAATACATAATTCATAAATACACTTTAAGATTAATACCTGTTTTGTGATAAGCATGTACTCAGTAAGTATGTAAAGAACGGCAGAGCGTGGTATAATTCCATTTGTTTATAATTCAAGGCCAACGTGAAGGTGAAAGCGGCAATATAGTTTCTGTTACACAGTAACGCAGCGACGGCTATAGCTAAAAATCCAAGTGATATGTTGTTGTACTGAAAGTGTCCATTGTCGATGAGAATTTGCCCCGGGTAAATTGCCAGAAGTATCAACAAATGATGTTTCAAATTTTTCTCAAAGCTGAGATCCATGCAAACAGAAATAGCTACAATAGCAGGCAAATAAACTAAAATGTCCGCTGCTAAAACTGTAAGGCGCATATAACTCTTGTGTTCCTTTGTTTCAATACCCCTACTGGTGTGTAGTTCCACATAGCTGTGATTAAGTAATTTAGCAACACGACCCGTTAGGTAACTGTGATAGGCTGTAAGAGGCGGATAATCCAAGCCCCAATACTGCAAGTCGTTATGTGTACCATTGGTATACCACTGTTTTACATCTAAATTTGTTGTCACTTCTTGCCAGTGCCGCTGAGCTTCGTAATCCCCAAACATTGGCGCTTGGTTAAATCCAGAGTAGGAGTTCATGGATATTATAGATCTTAAAGCCAATGCACCAAAAATTGCGGCTATCATTTCCGAATGCATATTGCCTAAAACAATGCTTTTATTTTTAATTAGACATAAACATGCACATAGTGATGTACCGATTAATGTAATTACGATTTACTACTCGATATTTTTTAATTGTATTTTCCATCAAATTATTTTTGTACCAAATGTTATCGATATACACTTGGAAGTAGTTAAACCAAATGATTTGCCGCCAATCCTTAACGCATCTCTACGGCTTTACCGATTTCTCAAGTGTGGTTGTATTATAGTATATCAAATTTATCCCTGTTCCAGCCCTTTTTTTTTAAAGATTTATATGTTGGAAATAGTAACTGGACACGTCAAACAGCACTACGTTTCATAATAAACCAATATCAAAATTTAAAAAAATATTTTTTTTTGATTTACCATCTTAAAATGTAAAAACTTTGGGATTAGTAAAATATAAAAGTTTAAGTGGCGGCTTACCTTCTTTGTTATAAATGTTTTTTGTTGTAATGATACTTTCATATTTTCCATAACAATCATACGAATTTCGATAAATCATCACAGAAAAAAAAACGAATTGCTCGGGGCGAATACCAGCATTTTCAATAAATGTTACTTTTTTTTGCAGATGTGAAAAAAGTTTCAAAGCTGCGTGAGTTGGCAAAGTAAAATTTTAATTTTTTAATTAAAAAATAACAATGAAAAGGTATTAAATAAAGTTCAAAAAGGAGTTTAATCTGACGGATGCATGTAATGAGTTAGAATTACAAATTAAATATAATGAAAATAAAAAAAATTTTAAAATCAAATTAAATTCAATAATTCATTGGACCGCTATGACAACTGACAAACTTTCTTAACAGACTTAATCCTCATTATTGATTAAACAATACATCGTCCCTGCTTTGCTCAATAAGGAAATTATGCAAAATGGCAAGTATGAATAATGAGTTTCCTGCTTCTTTGAAACTGTAGTCGTCCTTTATCATCAATCAATGTTAAATGGGAATTTTATATCTGCTGAACTCGATCAATGCTAGCTCGTTTGGGCTACGTTGAAACTATGTCAAATATCGAGTATTACCGAGTATATATATATTTCCTTCCTGGCGAACAAACAACCACGTGATTAACAGTTATATAATATCACAAGTTGCTTGGTGTTTCAAGTTGTTTTCATGAGAAGTATTACTCTGGATCCTACAGCAGCTTTGTAAAAAATTTGGTTTCCAGGCCATCGTTTTATTTGGCAACTAATAGGTTCGGCAGAATGGTTAAGTATTTGCGCAAACTTGAATCCTATACGCTCCTATAGCTTAAAATACGCTTTCCTCATTATAGTCATTATAATTTTCGATGGGTTCCATTATATTGCCCGGCTCCAATTTACACGGAGCAGTTGATTAAGAAATTGGGTGCAGAACTGGGTAAAGGCCAATTTCCTAAATAATGGTTGGTTGAAAAATAAAGCTATAATAAATGTATGTATGGATGTATGCTGACCGTAGTTATATGAGCTTCGGAGACAGGTGACCCAGGAAAATGAAGAATCGAACCTGCGCCGCATCTGTCACACAGCATACCCCAAGAATGGCCAGAAGACCGACGAATACGGATCTTGCCATGGTTACCATTAACATAGGGAGTTTTCTTGTCGGGGTTGTTGGCGGTAAGTCACGTTCGCATGTTTGCGAACGTTCGCGACCGTCCATCGTAGCCTGGTGGTAGCCGCCATGACAAAATAACCTGTGATAAAATGTGACATTAGGGTAGGTCTTGTTAGAGTTTGTTTAATGTTTACTATTTGTTTTGTCCCACTCTGTGTTTACGTTTGGTGTTCGCTGGCCGTAGTTAAATGAGCTTCGGAGACAGGTGACCCAGGACGATATAGATTCGCTCCTGCGCCGTAGTGATTATTTATTTATTTATTTATATATTTATTTAAATTTAGGTAAACATTAGCAAGATTTGTCGTCGACAGCGAATTTGGTGTAATTATATATTCATTTATAAATAGTTGTAGTGGTCGGTAAGAATAATATGTATTGGTGTTATTAAGAGTTAGGTTAGTGCCTTGTGGTTAGGAGTCATTCATGGCTGAGGAACGGGGAGTTCCGGAGAGCGAGATCCCGGCGAAGGGGCATCTAGGGAACCTAGAGTTCCCAAATCCACCCATCGATTCCATAATCAGGTCGGCAGTGAATGCGGCAATTGCACAAGCCCACCAGATGTATCTGCATGCTCTGCCACTTGGAATCAGCGAATGCATCCGAGATGAGATGCGAGCGGGCTTCCTAGCGATGATGAAGGACATCATCGACGTGCTCAGACCGTTGGGGACCCACGCCAGAGAGCAAGATTAGGAGCCGGTGGCACCAAGACGCATCGCGCCGGACCCGGGAACAGGTGCCATTCCGTATGACGAAGGGCTCCAGAGCGAAACGTACCGCCGAAACCACACAGACAAGGCGCGCGTAGGAAGCGGTATCCACCCCCCAGACCGAGGTTTGTCGGGAGTTCTCAGGCTAACAGGCGCAGCGCGAACAACCGCAGCGCGAACAACCGAAATTCCGGGTGGAGGACCGAAGAGCTGGTAATTTTCCGCCGGAGGTGGACGATAAAGAATTTGAAGGGGCATACCTAAAGCTCGAACAGGGGAACAGCAGGTTTGACGGCAAGGGCGCCACGGATCCCGTCAAAGACTTCGTTTTCTGAACGGAACTCCTGCAGAGACGTTGGCGGCGACCGTCCCGGTGCTGACATCTCGATGGGTGCGTGCGATATTACCGGCCACGCCGATATCTTTTTGTCGTATAAACAGAGTAGCGGGGGTGAAACCGAGCACACAGCCGGGCTTGCAATTGGCCGCCCGATTTGCTCCTAAAAAGATTATAGGGAGAGCGGATCGCATGCCCTTGGATATGCGTGTGCCGAAATTCGGCACCGATGATGTTGCTGCCCAGATGTACAGCAGGGAGTTCGATTTGGTCAGCGGTTAACGACAAGCGTGTTGTGCGCAAGCGCACCTTTGAAAGAAAACTTAAAATTGAACTTAAATAAATGAACATTGTGTAAGGCCAAAAGAAATGGCACAGTCATTTTATTTTAAATCAATGGTGCCGGAAAAAATTACAAAAGTAAATCCTATATGATAAAATAACGCCGCGCACCGTAATAAAAATATATATGTATATATACCCATATACATAAAAATACATCGAGCAGCGCCAAAAATATATATTTTTTTTAAATTGTCGGGCCATACAAAATCGTCGGCCGTGAATAAAAAGAAAAACTTTGTGTCGTGCGGCATACAAATATTCGCTCATTTAATACTCGTATGTGTGTGTGTGTGTATATGTTTGTAGAGCTCGAAATTATTATTATTATTTTATGCAAAAAAGGTCCCTAAAGTAAACAAAAAGAACTACATGATAGAGCATTTGATATTGTGTGCATTTTGCGACCACAGGAACAAAGGGAACACAATTGAAGAAAATATCTCTGGCTCGCGGCAGACGCCGTGATCTGCTTATGCGCACATCCACACAACACAAATATATGTATGTTTGTAGATCTTGGGTTTTTTTGAGAAGCTATGCAGGGAGAAAGAGGTGAACACAAGCGCGCAAAGTAATGCCGCTGCGACGTTGTGCGCTGAGCTAGATGCGGCTTCATACTGAACATTCGGCTTTTGAAGCCGGACGTTTGGCTGCCACTCTCAGCAGTCTTACTCAATCTGGGCACACTAAAATGGTCGCAGGCACCCATGGGGTTCCCTCGATGACGTATCCCTCGGGATACGATTATTCTGCTGTTTGACATATTATTATATACAAATTATATTATTATACAAATTATATTCAATCGCACATCCATATACCGATCATGCACACTTGCGCCATTCTACTCCTAGCTTGTTCAGAATAGGATATGGAATATTTGTTGGTGTATACAACTTGTGTTTTTGTTGCAGCATGTAAAACAGATTCTACACAATGTTACATCCGACTACTGAAAGCACAAAAACTAATGAAATAGTAGAACCCCTTAGTAAATACAATGTTCTAAACCATTCTGACAGCGAAAATCAACTTTTATCTAAATTAAATATAAATTTTCCACAATGTGTTTTTTTTTCAAAAACAATTTCAACAAATATTTTTTTTTAAAAAAGTTTATACAGACTTAAGAATTATAAAATTCCATAGACTCATAAGAAAAAATTAAATCTCAGGTAGATATTTTTAATTTTTTTGCGAGAATAAAATCGTAAACCCGTTTGTATTAGAATAAAACAGTTCACTCTTTCTGATTCCGAAGAAACTAATGAATTAATAAATTAATAAATGAATTCCATATACTCATAAGACAGCAATTAAATCTCAGGAATATAATTTATGTGCGAATAAAATCGTAGAATATAAAAGTTCACTCTTACTGAGATCCAAGAAACTTTCGCAAGTTCCGCTATAAAAATATGGCACCTGTAGTGGACTAACGTCAAAAAAATAAATAATTATTGGCAGAAATAGCTCACTTTCAAGGATAAATATATTCTTGATAAAGACGAACAAAATTGTTTATGTCTCGATTTAATGTCTGGATATTCCAGACATTATCCTATTGTCCTATTCAACGAACAAGGGGTCCTTTCGTTTCACTAGATTTAAGATCTTGCGAAATGCTCATTTTTCATGCACTTTTTTTGCCACAGGTGTACTGACAAACATATTTTACCAGATGATAAAAAATATGATGACAGTGAGTAAATACCAATTAATATCGGAAAACAAACTTATAAACTATACAATAATATAATAATATCCCAAGGAACGCAGGTAGCAGTAGAAGATCTGATGAATTTTGCATTTATTACTGACGATTTATGTTTAAATGTCACGTATTATTCTCACTAAATAGCAAGGTAATGTTAAAAGAATGTAAAATTCGAAGGAGCTAGTGACTTTCCGTCAGCTTTCGGATTTTTAAAAAGAAAATTAACTATCCGTTATTGCTACAATATCAGCATAGCATTTTTTCTCGCGAATTCCGATGCAATGTACTGAATCCCACCAGGACAATACTTGCAAAATAGTTTAGAATGGATGACTTTATTAGAGGAAGAGAAGATTCCGAGCTGAATACTCTATAATGCTTGTTATAATCATCACAGAGAACCCTGAACGGTTCATGCAAGGCATAGTTAGATGCAAAAAATTGAATTGATAAAGGTGTAGGGATAGAGAAGTTTAATTTGCTAATCAATTACACACGTATTTAGCCTGTGAATAAATATTTCACCAAGCATGGTTCTACGCTTCCTTAAGGAAGGAAGATTGATCATCTGAAGTCTACTGGAGTTGAAACAACAAACAACAAGAATTGCTACAGATTCAATTCTGTCTTGGAAAATAAAATATTTTGCCGACCAGATATATGAGGCATATTCAAGAATAGGTCGTACCAGATACATATATAAAAACGGTCTTTTTCGTGAACGGATCGTCAACCTCCTTTGACCATTGCTTGATGAAACCCAAAACAATTCTGGCCTTATTGACTTCGGTCGTAACATGAGAATTGAGTTTAACTTTATGATTAAGAATGACACCTAGATCATTAACTTCATTACAAGTACTGTTGACACGCTCGAGCGGTAATCTATCAAGGATGTAAGAAACAAGTTGAGGAGGGCTTCTATAGAAAGTCATTACCTTACATTTATAGCATATCTTGTAAAAGATATCACGATGCTATATCTTTTTATATGCAGGGCATAATTTCACATCATCAGCACACATTAATATTCGAAAATGAGATAGTATCGAGTGAAGGTCATTGATGAAAAGATTAAAGAGTAGCAGACCAAGATGACTACATTGAGGAGCACCGAAAGTCACCAGACTAGAAAAAGAATTTCTGAAAAGAACCTTTTGGGTTCTGTTCAAGAAATTGACTGGCAAGCCGAGAGGGCATAATAAAATGTATCTTAAGAAACAAAATATTAGCACTCTTTTATGACTGTTTTTTTTATTTCTTGAAACTAATAAAAATTTTTGTTCTCAATTAAAAAAAAAGCTGCATAGTAGAATATTGTTGTATGGCGTTATTCATCGTAGTGTTTATATTGTCTTTCTAGAGACCCTCATAAGTCTGTGTATCCATACAAATTTGTACAACTTTTTGTGGTTTTTCACAAGGCAGTTCTTACATTTTCGTTAATTGCACGTGCTGCAACATTTTTTAGCCGGAAAGTTTCGCAAATCAATAATTTAAACACGCTTTCTGTTCACAAGCCTTTTTTCTACGTACCTTAATTTAACAGGCCATACTAGGTGTATCAAATTATTAATTGTTCTTTGCATCGTTAAACAAAAACAAATAATGTTTTAAATCGACAGGGATTTGCTGACCAATTATTTATGCCGACCATAATGTCGATTCTGTGATTTTGTCTGCAGCTAACATAATTTGTGTCATTTTCTCAGTGAACGACACAAACAAGTTTTTTTTTCAAACATATGTGTTGTGGCGTCTAAACCGTCTAAACTTTAATTAGCTTTTATTGAATTTTCTTTTGCACAGCTGGATGTGCGGCTTACAAGCTTTTCTTACAATAGATCCCGTTGCTGTGGAATCTATCAAATTTGCAACCCCTTTTGGGAAGTGTTTGGCGCGGCTTACAAATGACTCTGGGTTTTCTTAAGACTAATTTTCACGCACCGGGTGAAACAAATATCGCCATTGACTGGCCTTCGCTTCCAACTTGGTGGCAGGGATGCCGGTCCTGGGGGTTGTAGAGGGCGTGCGGAAGTCACGGTTCGTGATCCTGGGCCAGGAAAGCCGGGCTGAATCCAATGGTGTCTTATATGCATAAATTAATGCCAAGTGCAATCTTCGGCAGTGAGGCGTCCCAAGTAAGCTGTGGTCTCTCGGCGAACTGACTGATCATCGTCTCGAGCTTTCGGTTAATCTTCTCTAGCCACATACTTGCATTGTTGCAGAAGTTTTGGAACGGCCTCATGAAATTCTGGCTCCCGTTATGATACCCAAAGGTGCATGGCACCCCGAAACGGTACAGGATCCGCTCCCGGAAAGTGTTCTTGAATGTGACGCTGTGGCTTTTGCGGAGTGGCACTTGTGCCACCCAGACCGAGGCAATGGACTAAATCTGCACATTGCCTGGCAAATGAGCCAGTTGCCATAATTTTTCGGCTTTGAACCCTTGGTGCGGGCACATCTCCTGACGAAAAGCGCGCGGTCTTCCATTTGCCTAAGTGTTCCACCGTGGGATGGGCATAGCATCTACCCGCTCTTCAGATTCAAATACACATATACTTTGGGATTCAAAGCCTCTCCAAAACCGCGATCATTTCGGCAGGGGTTATGCATCGTGAATGGACCTGGCGTTGAGTTATCGGAAATCTGCGCACATCTCTTCCGTCGTTTTGCCCACCAGCACGAGCCGTGCACTATGCGGACTTTTAAATGAAATGAAAGATCCGACAACGTTGGCGTCGCGTAAAATGAATATGCCTTCTGGCCCGGATTTTAGCCGCGCTTAGTTCTTTTTTTGCAAGCTCAGGTCGCGTTAATCACTTCAGAGTGTGCCGAGGACGCTACCAACGCCAGTCGGGGATTCCGGCGCTTGCTGGCGCTTTGCTTCCTTCGTCGATTGGCCCAGCGAGCTTTAATCGTACCGACGAAAGACGGGCTAGTATTTTGGTATCAAGTAACGCACAGCTATTCCAATTCTACCGCCTTGGATCACTCCAAAGCATCACCCCTCGGTTGCTTTGATGTTTAAGGTTGCGTCTGCGTGACACCCATCGTGCTTATTATGCTGGGGTCCTGACTTGTGCCCTGTGCTTTGGAATAATACAGACTGTGGCTTGTCTTGGCTGGACAAATCGGTTGCTCGGGAGCCTAATGGTGGGCGAAAACTAACTGCTGCAAAAAATGTTTAACGTTTTAAAACTGCTGGCCATGTGTCGCCGACAGAGGTTGGTTTACTTACCGAATGCACTGCAAAGGCTGAAATAATTGAAATTTTCTTTTGTAAGCGATATCTTCACATTTTTATTTGAACAAGTGTGATGGTGACAAAGAAATTTGCTAACGCAATATAAATGTTTTATTTGTTTACCACTATTTCTGATTTTTTTTATCTGGAAAATTTAGCTGGTAAGTAGACAATGAGAGTCGCACTGCTATGTGTTGGTCATTTTTCCGTCAGGTTCCTCCGCAAGATGACCTCTTTATTGAATTAGCTTGAAATTGTCCGCAAGACTTCAGCTCCGTAAATACTTCAGTGAAAAATGCTGGTTCTGCATTTATTTTCAGCATCTTACTACTTAGTCTGTTCACGATAAATAAGCATCTGAAATAAAACAGACAGATTTATAATAAATTATTTAATAAATTAAAATTCAATTATTAGTAGAAAATATTGACTTGTGGTCTCAATATATTCACTTTTTGTATGCAGTTTTTAACTACTGAAGATATTCAGTTCAAAACACTTTTAATTTTCAAAATATTTTTGAAATCAATTTAAAATATTTTTGGGAGGGATACCTATTTCTTGTTTCGGAAAATTCATAGCTTTGAAAATGTATCTGTTTGTCTAATAACATACATGTTGCATTTACTTTACATTAATAAATATACGAAGACAACCAAACATTTAATTGTGCCAGTGCTTTAAATGATATTTCAAGAGCTTTAATTTGACAGTCAAATGTGTGTAAGAGTCCGAAATAATACACCAAAAAGGAGTTTTCTTTTTTAAATTTTTTTTAATAGCACCTAAAATCTCTGAGATAGACAGTCAGCTAGATTTACTTGGCTATTGATGCTTACCAAGAATATATACACTTTATGGGGTTGCAGATTCTTTCTTCTGACCATAACACACATCTGCACATCTGTTTATAATTTTTTTACCTATTTTCATGGGATATTAAATTTAGGCGAAATATTACCAATCGACATAATCCATCCATCGCCCCAGAGCTTGACGCAGAACTAAGAGGTAAGGCCCAAAAAGACAAAATAAAAATTTCCCATTAGGAAATAGGGTCCCTGTATAATCAAACAGGAGACTGGAAAACTAGAAAATAAACAACAAATAAACACATAATAAACCACATCGCAGTTATGGACGCAGATACGAAAGTTTTCAAAAAACTTCCATATTTAAAGCACTCGAATAAACTGACAATGTACGTAGAAATGACATGTTAAATATTCATTTTCCTTAATAGCAGATGATAAATGTACTAGACTCGAACATACGACACATGAAAACGATCCAGACATCAAAAAATTTCCTCCATCGACACGCTAAAAGTATCAATCTATGCGGCACCGTTTTAAGAGGTAATAGATGGGACTCTGGACTCTGATCACATTGAAAGATTAAAAATGACATAACAAGAGCTCACTGAATTTGAAAATAGACAGGTAAATTTCCATACAAAAACGCATGAACAGATAAATAAGCTAACAGCAGAGTAAATACCTTAATAAAAATATTAAGAAACATTGCTCTCAAGAAAAAATATATTGATTTCGGAACTTTCAATTCAATTGCTGTCCGTTACACTCACAAAGATCAGAATTGTTTTGTTTAAATATATTAGACTCTAGGGATTTACCAAAAATAATCAATGAGCGTTTTACGCACATAACCCTTAATGACTAGATGGACTTAACCAAAGATGTTCTTATACGACGTGCAGCTAACAACTATACTCCGAAGGTACATTTAAACTGTGACCGGAACGTTTCTTCTTACCTTCAACGAGGAGGTCACGGTCAATGGTACTTTATACCCTAATGCCCAGCGGCTTCAATATTTCTCGATATAACAGGCCACCAAGAAAATATGAAGTCTACCATTCTTACAAAACTGAGTATAGAGACGTACATTGATGAAATCGAGAAGGAATTGATTACACGGACCTTAAAATCTGGATTGACCGTAACTATGTTTGTGGTCTTTTGCTATGCCTCCTTCAGATTCTGCGAAAAGCGCCAGGCGACTCGATGTCAACGAGATATTCGGGGTCTCATTAAAGGTTTTACTTCACTTTAGTGAGGAAAAAGTTAACACGATTACCCAACAACAGAGCGGGTCACTATCCAAGTACGCATAAGGCGGCTTTTGCAGGCATTGAACGGCAACAAAAGTTGCGGACGCTGTCGGCCGATATACCACACCACGAGGCAGAGTGACAGCGATTTTAGGGAGTACATTATAAGCTTACATTATAAGAAATTTTGTCCAAAAACTTTCGTTGATTTTTGGAAATAAATCGTGTTGATTATTGCCACGCTACGTTTAATCAAAGTCTTCTCATTTGCGCAACACCGCGCATTACAAATATGAAATTACTCTGGAACTTCCTAATTGATATATATATTTGACTAGGGGATACCCTGAACCCTCTTCTACCAACACCAAATTCAGGTCGCGCTTCGCTCACCACTTAGTAAGTGGCACTAGCCACAAACTCTACTCAACAGCCATACCACCAATTGACTCCTATCGGGGAAAAAACGAATTAAAATTGTAACATGAGAATACAATACAATCGCAATTGCAATTCATTGCCGTGACTGACAGACTCTGTCTGCCTTAGTGAGCAAATAGAGAGCGCAACCACCCTGATCGCGGCTACTGCGATCAGCTACTACCCAGCCAACAGCCAAGACGCTGCAGTCTCCCTCCCGTGGAGATTGACATTTTTCATGGGGAATATTTAAAATGATCCACTTTCTGAAACCTTTTCACAGCTGTCTATATAACCAATCCACGCTTAACGGAGGTCGAACAACTATTTCACCTCAACCCAATGACAGGCGGGGAAGCGAAGACAATCGTGTCCAAGTCTCCTCTCACAAAGGATGGTTTCTCATCAGCGTGGAGTGACTTAAATGACAGATTTGAGAATAAGAGGCTGTTAGTTAATAGCAAACTTCAGGTCCTCTTTAATCTTTCGTCATTTTCGCAGGAATCAGGAGCTAATATAAAAGATCTATAAAGCACCATCTAAGGTTGCTTGACAGCTCTAGTGCATTTCCGCATAAGTACTGTGAATTGGGATTGCCTTTTAGTTTACCTGTGCGCCTCTAAGCTACCCAAGCTTACACTTTCGCTGTGGGAACAGGACAAAACAAGTGCACAAGTCCACTCTAGACCCGCTCGAAGAGAGCCTCCTACAACAAAAATTAACTCTTTTGAAGCTAAGGTGAGCGTTAAAGCTCAATATTGCAAACTTTACTCAAAGGAGAACCATCCAGTGCGCTTGTGCCCCCGTTTTCTGCATATGTCTGTTAGTGAAAGGTCCTACTAGATCAAACAGCAAAAGCTCTGACTGAACTGTTTCGCTAGAGGGCATCAATCAAAATATTACACGAATCAACCTAATTCCTGTGCAAGGGTCGCCACACCACACTCCTAGACACGGCTTTTATTAATATTTTTGGGCACTTGTTACACAGCACGTGCAGTCATCGATTCGGGATCGGAACCGACGTTCATCTCCGAACGACTATTCGATCTGACCAAGCTTTCTTTCCATCCAGAACGAAGAGAAGTGACCGGCTTAAGGCAAGCCATCTCAGCCAATTCAAAGAAGTTCAAGATTGGCTCCGCTTTCGTATTGTCCAATTTGGTTGGCAATTTGCCCTCGCATCCAATTCCACACAGCATTCTGAGGGACCTACCAAATATCCAATTGGCTGATCCCTCATTCCACACGAGATTGCAGATTGAAGTGCCGTCAATCCTCCTCGGCGGCACTCAATCCAACATATGCGGCTCGCTATTGGGTATGGAGACCATTTTCGGTTGGATCCTGAGTAGTAGTTAAGTCGAATGCCGCGAAAATGAAGTTTCTTCTAAGATGATCTTCTCACTAAGTTTTGGGAGGTGGAAGATCTGTCAGCCAAACTGGCAAAGGAGTCAGATTCCATAGAGAAATAAACTTTACTCGCACCACTAAAAGGGATTGGACAGGAAAAACAGACAGCACTACCACAAAGATTCGCATTGTGTTTAACGCCTCCAGCCTTTCCTATGCTGTGCTCATTAATCTTCCGAGAGAGCATCTACTCCGAGCCAATTTCTTGGAGATTACAGAATCTAGCCTTGCTAAGACTCTCGGTATACGCTGGAAAGTAGACACCGATGCGTTCCTCTTCGCCCCCGCCGACATCAAAGTGAAGCAATCCTATACACAACGTGAGGTGCTTTCACAAATTCCCAAGCTTTTCGATCCAGCGGGATGGTCTCCATGTAAGAAATCTGGCTTCATGATCTTCACGATCCAACTCCTAAAAGCAAGAATTCCTCGAAAGTCATGCAACTCTCAATAAGATACGCATCCCCAGATGGGTTCAATCTTCACCTAAGGCCAAGTTTCAGTTCAATGGTTTTTGCGATGTGTCTCAGAACGCTACCGAAGCAGCAATTTATTCCAGGATTGAAGCTGCGTATGATGTTTCAGTCTGGCTGCTGACAGCGAACATCAGGATCGCTCCTGTGGTGTGGCGCTGTGCTGCTTGCGGAAATGTCCGCAGCACTAGTACCACAGCTGTCTGTCGAATGACAGGAGCTTTTCTGCTGGACCGACTCCACATTAGTGCTAGCCTGGCTCAGCAAGCCACAGTGCAAATGGACGACTTTCGTGGCTAATAGAGTCACCAAGATTGCACAATCCACCAACTCCAGCAAATGGTCTCAAGTTCGCTCCGAATGTAACCCTGCTGATCTGGGTAGTAGAGGTCTTCGCTCATGCGACTTCGTGGCCAATGATCTTTGGTGGCATGGACCAGGATGGCTACAATGGCCACAATCTCAACGGCCAATTCCTATCGAATCAGTCCATGAACCGTAAAATGCAAGTTACCAATGTTGCCTCCAAAATCTCACTTCGCTAATCACTTCTCCGAATTCGGCAAAGTTCTAAGAGTCGTGGTTTATGTGTTTATAAAGCGCTGTCAGAAACCTGATATTCAATTTCCAAGGGACATCAGCAATATTGAGCTATCCGAAGCTCAAGAGCGGTAAGTTTTCTATACTCAACGCATCGATACAAGCAACTTATACCAAGCTCAAGTCCCATCATTAAACTTAATCCGTTTATTGATCACAATGGATTCATGAGAGCATGCGGGCGTTAGGGAGCTTCTGAGTCTTTGCACTATGACAAAAGACATCCAATCCTCCTTCCTTATGGAAGCACTTATACTCGTCTCCTCCTTCCTTCACGTATCGCATCTCTCTCCATGTTGGAAACCAGATGATACGTCTAATCCGGTGCAAGTTGTGGATACCGAAACTCAGGAATTTTGTCAAGACTACGATAAATTCCTGACGAGTATGTGTAGTGTATCGCAAGACGTTACAAGCCCAACTCATGGGCGATTTGCCAGTCGAACGATCCAGTTTCTCCCGCGCGTTTACGCATGCAGGCGTCATTATAGTTGATGCGTAATCTGAGTCAATGGCAATGGCTTATAGTTTTCTAATCGTAGCTTAATTTCTGCTTTAACTGTGTTTCGTAACTATCGTCTTTACTACAACTATATTGTTGTCGTGTCGTCTGCATAATCAATTGTGAACACTTCATATTCGTAATTGTCCGATTGTACATTATTTTTAGCCGTGGTTGACGGTAAATTTAACTTATTCACGTTTTCATACATTTGTACGTTTTTTTTAAGGTAAATGTTTATCTTTCGTTTTGTTCAAACAAAGTTGCACTTGATTGTTCTTTTCTATTTCAGTTTTAATTAGCCATATTTAATCCGTTGCTTCAGTAGTCTGTCTCGCTTGCTTTGTTATGTCAATGGTCTGTTGTATAATTGTTTGCCCTGTTGTATCCGTTGCCTATTGTATAACTGCCTGATCAGTTGATTTCGTTGATTGTTGTAAAACTGTCTGATCCGTCTTTGTGATAAATCTCCCTAGCTGCACTAAAAAAATTTCTGCCCCATGTTGTAACTGGGCCTCTAGGCATTAGACTAGGCAATACACATTTTTTTTTATGAAATAGGATTACCTGAGTCTATCAGGCATGCTATTAAAAGGGGAGGTGCTATGATGTTTGTAAAGTTAATTTTAAAATATCTCACATAATTATTTTTGGATTAGCCTTTTCATTTGCCACACGCATAACAAGCGCCTGACTGTCTTTTAAGCTTGCGGCATGGTTGGGCATTGTGCCCGGCAGAGTTTGCGGTTTGGGCAACGAAATTGGTTATTTTAGTCGATGGCTTTTCGAGCTTCTCTGGGTTGGTTGTGTGTTGTTGACCCGGTTGGCAAACATACGCTTGTGAATGCTCGTAGGATCTGCATCGGATCTGAGAAACACTGTATACGGCCCTGATCTCGCTTTTTTTTTCAGGAATACCCTCGATGATTTGTTCGATGAGCTCGTCTGGCATTATTTGCTAACAACATTTTTTTCCCAAGTAAGAAGGAATTTATTGGCACCACAATGCGCATTGTGATGGCATGCAGCCAACGCTGAAATTTCCTCTTTAGCTTTGATATTACTAAAACACGCATGAGTCGTCTAGCTTGTACATGCTGGCAATGTACTTGCATTGTCCAGATGTGTGCGCATGAGATGCCATCATAGTCTATTGCTATTTCCGTGGCTTGTGCTAGTGCTGCTGCTGGTTTTGAAAATTCAACCGCTTTTTGTACAGTTGAGTGCTGTTGTTGTTCAACACTGGCGAAATTATCGACGTTTTCTCTGTTGGTATTGCCATTCCCAACACTATCGATATTCAAGTTTCTAAAATTATCGATATCACGACGGCTGCTATTGCAGAGATTGTCGACATCCTTGGCGTTGCCCCTGTGCTTGTTGTTTGTGATGTCATTGATGGCTCGGCTTTTTGCTTTTTCGAATTTCGCCAAAGTTTGTTGCAACTCCATTTTGCTTGGTACCTGTGGCTGGTAGTTTTAGTGCAGCAAATTTTTTCTATGTGGTGAACACCACCTCTCTCGCCGGAAACATAAGGCATACGGTTTATAAGATCGGTAAATTTAAGGTAAGTCAGCTTTTTTTGCTTCTAATCAAAATCCATCAGCTTTCTGCGTTAAACGACTAAGGTCAACGCCTTTCGGGGCGATTCAGACGAGCCTTAAAAAGAGATCAGTGAAGCCAAAAAACTGTTGAATGGCTTTCAACATCGACGATTAGACTCCCACACAAAACAGCACACTTAGACCAGCCAAAAAATGTCGAGCGCATCACCATCGTTTCAGGTAACCATGCGATTTTCTTCAGTAAGAGGAAATCAACATTGGATCTTCCTTGAACCCAGAACCAACGATCACCAGGCAAAAGGTCTAAGCTCTCTAGGAAACCTAAGCTCAATAATTAGGCCGAGAACAGGTTTAATATGTAAACGACACATAAATGCATGTGTCCGTTCACAATGGCGGAAAGCAAATCCATGCGTTAACATCAGCGTACAATTCACAAAGCTGCTGCTTTGGGGAAGCACCGAAAATAACAATAAGGGTGAGTCACAGCACCCTAAATTTTGCGTTCCCAGCACGAAGTAATACCAAGGCTTGGAAAAGGGCCCTCAATTTTACGCCAGAAGTTGAGCTCGGTAAGCATAAGGGAGAAAATTCGAGGGTATAGACTGACTATCGCCAGTAAAAATTGCCAACTATGAGGGTATACAGAACTCAGAAAGAAGACAAGAAAATAATTTAATCATACCTACGCCTACAAAAACTGTTAGCCATAAAAAATGAGTTAAGGAAATGAAAAACCGAACTAGAACCCCTATAAAAATTGTTTGACGAACGACTTAAGTAAAATACTTGCAAAAATACATACAAAGCGCATATTTCTGAATGTAGTCGGCAAAGAGTATCGAATAATTAATAATAATTAATAATAATAAAATTGCTAGGACTGGTCAATACATACTCATCTGAGAACCAGTGCAACAAGTAACTGCATAAAAGTGTGAGAGAGGGCATAATAACAGAAGAGAGCATTCTATGGTCCATAGATTCGTTTGAACCATATAAGTGTCCGCACCCGGACGAAATATACCAATGATGCTGCAAATACTCAAAGTGGATGGTTACAGCAAATGTTCAAGTGCTGCAAATATTTAAAGCCAGCCTTGCATCTCTCACACTCAAAACTCCAAAGTGCTCTCTAGATACGTAGATCAGGACAAGACAAGTAATATCTTAAAAAGATACTATTTGCTAAGGGTTTCATCTAAAAATCCTACTTTGGACTTACATAGTGTTAGTGAGCTAGTAGGGTAACGAGCTGGTCTGGTGCCCAGAATTATATATACCATAGCCCGCAAATCGTAACAGCTTAACTACTAATCTACCTTAACAATTAAAGGCAATGTGTACGATTGGTTAAAAAATTAAGTTGTCCTATTCTTGTCTTGCCAAAGAATTCCATTATTTCTTTCTGTGTTTTTTTCAGCCTAAATTCATACAAATACGCCGAAGGAAAATAATTATTTTGTGCAAATTTATATAACAGGTAGAAGGAACAATCTCCGACCTCATAAAGTGTGTGTATTCTTGGTCAGCATTAATAACCGAGTCGATTTGTTTATTTAATTTTTTGGCTTACGCCAAATATAATTTTTTGGTTTATTTTACCTAATAATAGTTATATACCTTTGTCATAGTTATAATAGTTATATTTTTTGTGTAAAGCTTGAGCTCTTGCTGTTGAAAGATGAAGGTAAAGCATTCAAATATTTAAGTGGAATATAATTCAAACAAAAAAGTTCGATTTTGAGTAATTTCAGTTAATTTTGCGTGTAATATATATGACTTGAAAATTAGTGCAATTCAGCAAAGAAACTTTACTTGAGTTTATAATTTTTTTAGTCTCTGAACTCGACACGTTAATGCAGCGACATGCAGACAGATTGACATTAATTTCCAGAATAACATTGTATCTTTTTTATAGGTAGATGTACTTACCTGTCCCAAAAATTTTCTTTTGAGTCCTCAACCAAAAATGGTTTAAGTGGATAGCTGATTTCGTTTCCCATGTACGAATACGATAGATACAAACAAGTAAGAACAGAAGCTTGAAGATCTGATTCCTTTGTTTCCTCTCCGTTAACAAGCTCGCGTACTAACATGTATACAAATACAACATTTGCTGGGTTGATGAACGCCACGTCCTAAAATAATTTACAATGTTAAAGTTTTTAAATATCATAGAAATTATCGAGAAAGTTAGATTCTTTTATGAAACACTATTCGTTTTCTAAAACAACTGCACCTAGAGCAACACTTATAATACCCTGAACCCACCCAAATTTTTAATGTAGATTCTCCTAGCTTCCGCACAGTTTGATAACTTGAGACGTTTCCAAGCAATAAAAAAAAAAAGAAAAAACAATATAAATATTTGTTTTTTTTTTAGCGAATCACTCACATTTAAAGAGCATGAGTTAGCAAATTTGACAAATAGTATATAATATGTATATAATATTGTATACTGATCAAGCATCTTTCATTTTATTGCTATCGTTACCGTCCGCCACCAGCAGAAGTTATAAATCGAATAAATTAATCAATTAGAACTACCCACTAATTTAAGCCCAAATTTTAAATTAATTGTCTTTTTAGGAATATTCGACTCGACTAACTCGTTAAAAATTTTACTCCACTTAGTAGAAATTCTTTTAAATGCTTTTAAAATTGAAATGTTTCTCGACATTGACGGAAAATTGTCAAACCAATTTAAAGAATATTTTCCACTTAATTAAAAACAGACAATTCTTCTTAGAGCTTCTAAAACAGTAGCTCAAACATTATCTCAACCCTTCCGTTCACAAAACCAATTATGCTTAAAATCCCAATTGCATTTTTCGAATTACAAGTAATACTTTACTCAAATTGTAGTGAGAGACAATACAAACGAAGAAGAATGACAAGATATTACAAAAAAAAACACACAACTAACATATTAAAGCCAATGATATTACATAAAAATATTTTAATCCAATAAAGAACTTGTACTAGCTGCAATGGATAAATTTACAAACTTAGCAGTCATTTAACTATTGGAAAAAAATAATATTGCGGCAATTAGGAAGCCATTAAAAGAAGTTTTATTTTATTTTGGATTATTAAAATCAGTAATTATAGAAAATGAAAAGTTTCTTTATTAATATTTTAATTAGTATTTTAAATATTTAAAACACTACCGTACAAGAGTACGGTATATGTTCAAGTTGAAGGTTCCACTTAACTCTAATGGAGATGATAAAATGTATGTCGCGTCCCAAACGAAGGTGGAGTTGCAATTTGAATGTTACTCCGATTTTAATAACTCACGACGGTAATGAGATTAAGGTTAAGGTATTGACCGCCAAAACCGGCCGAAAATTTATGCTTTTCAAAAATTACTTAACACTAAACAATCAATATCTCGATATGCACGTAGAGCTCCTTCATTATGCCCCTTCGGTACTCCCTGCGTGGCACGGCTGCTTCACATATAAACACCAATTCACCATGACGTATCGGTTCGACGAGCGAACATCCTTTTACAAGTGAAGACGCCAGACCCACCGTTTCTAAAAACGGTCACGTAATAAGTAGCTACGCTACGGAGTCACCTCCTTTACCGCGTGGCGTAGCACTCTCTTGACGCACTGCTCCATCCTTTCCTAGGCTCTCCCTTCAGCTGGGTAGCCTTCTCTGTTTGCCCCAACAAAGTTTTTTTCGTTGTCACTGCACAACCTCAGTATAGGCCCGCTACGGCAAGGAATGTTCCAGATCACGATTATGCAGGATTCAGTTGACAAGTCATGTGCGAACTCAAAATATATGGCCCTTGTTGTCAGACTTGTAAGCCAGGCAAACCACAGTTTTTCCTTTCGACGTCCGTTCGTTACATAGAGTGGTCCAAAGTAATCCAGATCCGTAAACTTAAATGCCCATCCATTGGCCTCCAGTCTGTCCTCTGGCAAAAGACCCATTGTAGGTGGCGTTGGTGCGCTCTATGTAGCTTGCACACGCTACATCCAGGAATTACTGTGCGCAACATTCGACGTAGCTTCGTTATCCAAATTCTGGTCCTGATGTAGCCTATCGTTATATCCACATTTTGATGCTTCTTTTGCACATGGTAGTGATACACAATCAGTTCCTCAGTGCGTGCCGGTGTGACAGGATTATTGGCCTCCTTGCACTATGTGGTATACATCGTAGGTGACCCAAGTAAGCTACAGCTGCTGACTGGCTAGCATCGACAAAAACGTGCAGTTGTATTGCCCGCACAGTTACTGGTCTAAAGTAATGCTGCGAGATTCGAAATCTTTTCACGTTGTTCATATCACGCCATTTATTAAATGCGCGCGCGATCTCATCCGGTAACGGTTCATCCCATAGCACATTTCGCCAACAAATCTCACGCATTAGTAACTTTCCAGTTATCATAAGACAGCTGAGAAATCCCAAAGGATCAAATATTGACATGATCAAGCTCAAGATTTCTCTCTTCGTAAGGTCTCGCTCCAAATTTAGCACACATCGGGGAACTTCATGGTATTTTATATTGCATTTGAAATCGTCCTTTTCTTCAGCTTCGCCCCCTCCGTTGCTCCTGGTACCCCTAAGCTATCCCATGGCGCTACAGTTATCGAATTGGAAGTAAACTGGCATAATTCAAATCCAGCTTTCGCATGTTTTTCCCTTACTCTTTTCGATAGGAGATGGCTCCGCCTTCACTGTCAGAACTATCCTCATAATCGTCCACATAATGACATTCAATAATGGCTGTAACGGCGCGAGGATCTGAATCCCAATACTGCAGGACATTCAAGGTATTCACATAGTGCGTGGCGCTTCACAAGCATGCTGCTCCAAAAGTCATTACACTTATCTCATAAACATCAGGCTCCCGGCACAGGAATCGTTGTGCAAATCTATCCTGCGGCAGGATCAACACATGATACAACATCTCTTTGTTGTCCCCATAAACGCCAACGGCACCTTCCCGGAAATGGAAGAGAATAGCTGGCAGTGGCTTATAGTGCCCCTTGGATAATGACCAATTTAATGAAATGTCACCGACCTTTGCTGCCGCGTCGAATACCAGTCTTATCTAACCGGGCTTATGTGGATTTTCAACTGCAAAGTGCGGCTGATACCAAAGTTTTTCGCTGTTGGCTAAAGCGACCTCATGATGCTCCAAACGTCGAGCATATCCTTTATGAACATAATAGTCCATAACTTTCATATAGGCTCGATAAACTGGCTTGTTTAAACTGACCATCGCGCTTCATCTTTCTCTCAATGTGGAGCAATCTTCTGAATGCCGTATCGTAGCTTCGTGGCAATTCAACATTATCGCTAATCCATAATATAACCTGTCTGGTAGCGTTGCCTTATTTTCACCGTGGTGTCTTCGAGTATCTTTTGTGCTCGTACATCGTCACTGGCTGCGGCTGGTGGCGTAAGCTTCATACCGCAGCTCTCGATATCAAAAATGTCCTTTACCATCTTTTGGATTGCATTCTCCCGGCTACTGCTAGGAGGCATAACTTCGATGACGTGGCCGTCTATTACTGGCCCAAAGACCACCCATCCAAGTTTGGTGGCTGCGTTATACGGCCCCTGGATTGCAAACCGTCTAGTTTGCATTGGCAGTTCAAGATGTGCATGGTCTAGTCCAATCAGAAGTTATGCTATCGCATCACAATATGGTTTCATTGGAAGTGGTGCACGTTTGGACATCACATCGATGCAACCTTTGCATTGGAAAGCTTAGGTTCGATACACACATTTCGCAACACATGACGTTTACGTTTATCCGTTCCACTAATATGCATGCTTACTACGTTCGTCCGTTTATTGGCGCCTTCCAAGTCACTGGCAATATATGGAATAGAAAGCGCTCTCCATCGGAATCGACGCAACTTAAGTTCCTTTGTTGCATCGCTTAGGCATTCACGGGCTGCGGTAGCGTTATGCCAATGACACGATTTTGGCTGTGCTGTATTTTCTGCACCTCTCGGAAACTATGTAGCGCGTTGCGTTCTAAAACTTAACTGTCCTATCATATTATACACATTCCTAGGGTGTATGAGCATGACTTCACAGTATCACATGCATCGCCCTTGAGTGCCTTCAACAATCGTTGGTTATTCTTCAAGTTGGTACAGTTATAAGCCAAAGTCGTTTTCGTAAATGCATAGAAGAATTAAGGTCAATCATCAGCCCACAAACTCGGGTAGAGATGGTAGTTTGTGTAGCAGGTATACATCGTTCCTCCTAGGAGTCGGACATGCGAAGTTCCCAGATGACTGAGTTGGCTCCAAAATGATCGCTAGTTGGTTTTCTTATCACGGAGCGTAGCCGAGCTTTACCAGCGCAATGCCTGCAGAACAATATGGCGTTGAGCGACTAAATGATTTAGTTTGCAACTTTAGTCCCACATTTCCACTCAATGACGTCTGCAGTGCTTCACTAAAAGATAGCGGTTTGCTCAAAATTGCAGTTCCACTCAAAGTTGCAGTTTCACTCAAACTTGCACTCTACGATCGCATTCCTTTCAAGGCTTCGATCAAAAATGGAGAGCTGTACCGCCCACGCCACCTTTTTCTCTAGCCCAGCGACTCTCTTTATCAAATACATTAATTGCAAGCTTGAGAGAAGCGTGCTTGGGCTCGGCCCTTCTGTCAATGTGCTGGCTCGAGCATACACTCTCTCGCGTTCACAGTGCCGGCGGTTATACACTTGTGCCAAAAGACTTTTTGGTAACAGCAATAAAAATAAAAACAAAAGTAAAATGATCTTCACAGACTCAAGTCTTAGACAGCTATTGTCTCAGATACGGAAAATCCAACCATTCGATGAAAATACCAGCCAACTAAGCAGTTTTATCAGAAGTATACGAAAAGCCAAATGTTTACCCTATCGCTTTTGAATCAGAAGTAAATAAAAAAATAGATTAAATGCTCCAGGAAGGTATCATTAGGGAAAGTAATTCACCTCTGTTAAAAAGACAGTATTTTCAACAAAGACTGGCCATTACGAATACCTTTGGCGTAAGAAATGCAACAACAAAGCAGTTAAGAAGCTTCGCGAGTCTAATGTAAAGTTACAGCTGGATAAGTGCGAGTTTATGATCATGAGACTGCATTTCTCGGTCACATAATTAGCACAAAAGGAATTAAACCAAATCCGAATTAGATAACTGCGATACAAAACTTCCATTGCTAAAAACTGCAAAAAAAATTAAATCGTTTGTAGGATTTTTGGTCTTTATAGGAAATTTATTCCTAATTTTTCATTAACACTTGGCCTTAAAACAGGAGCCACAACAATACACAATACTCCCAAAACTAGTTTAACCAGATTTCAAAAAAGGATTTAAAGTAACCAGTGATGCAAACAAAGAACAGAGAAATATTTAAATTAGTTCGACAGACAAATGAAGTTTACAAAATCAGGACAAGATGACGTTCAAATAAAAAAATATTTTTCGAAAACTATAATAAACATAGAATATATCCAAATGAGCCCTGAAAAGGCTAAGGATTATATATTTAAATATTTTTGTACAAGTAACACGAAATATGAGGAACATTACAGAATTTACCAGCGGGCATACATTAAATTAATTAATTCACAAAATAGAACATATAAACTAAAATTAAAAAATTAATATTGACATAACATGAAGAAACTTTACATGCAGAGATCAATAAAATTGATCACATGTTTAAACTATTACCCGAGATTCTCAGAAATAATTCAAAATATAATAAACGAATGCGACGTTTGCAACCAATGCAGAGCAGAACACATAGATAGAGACAGTAAGAGAAAAATATGTAATAGATTTTTACATTATCTCTGTATATAAAATTGTTTGTCCTGACTGACTGACTGGGAAATTCAACCTACAAGTGTGGAAAAATCGCGAGAAACGACCATCCGATCGGCCTCAAACTCATTTTCAAAGATCTTTGTTGAAATTCATTTGATGGGTGTTTCACACTTTTCGAAAAATCCATTGCTCCTTGGTGGAATTGGGGGTCAAAGATTTGGTGGGTGACGTTTCGCGCTCAATTTCCAAAGATCTATATGAAAAATCACTTACGTGTTTCATCAGTGGAAAATTTGGCGGGTGGCATATGGTGGGTGGCGTTTCGGCCTCAAATTCATTTCCATGTATCTTCATACAAAATCATTTAAGACGTGTTTCACATTTTTGGCAACATCAAAGCTTTCACGGTCGAAAGTGCAATTCAAAGATTTTTTGTGAATTTTTAAGTTTTGTCCGATTTTCTATAAACTTATTTTCAAAGCTCTACATAGGAACTTAAGGAATATCAATTTCAGCGATTTGGGAAATTCTAGCCGAAACAGTGGTAAATTGGCGGAAAACGTTTGTATAAAAATTGTTATTACATTTTTAAAGCTTTTTGAGAACATTTATTTTATAAGTGCCATTTATTTTATAAATATAAAACTGTTTGTCCTGACTGACTTATTTGTAATTAATTAAAACGGGTCTTGGGGAAATTCCACCCGCATGTGTGGAAAAATCTGAAAAATCATTTCAGACGTGTTTCATATATTTCGCTAATTCAAAGCGTCCTCGGTAAAAAGAGTGAGTCAAAGTTTTTTTGGTGAAGTTTTAAGTGCTTTCAACTTGTTTTCAAAGTTCTACATAAGAACTTAATGTATACGTGTTTCATCGATTTGAGGAAATTTCACCCGCAACAGTGGTGAATTGGCGGAATACGGCTGTATGAAAGTTTTTTGTTTACCGCCCGACCGGTTTCAAACTCATTTTCAAAGATCTTTGAGATAATTTATTTTATACGTGACACGGGCAAGGCCGGGCTATACCCGCTAGTGTACAATAAAGCCTTTCGATCTTGTATAGACATTTATTCCAAATTTGCCTCACTTATAGAATTCAACTGTAGCGATTGGTAAGAAGCACTGAGAGCCTTGCTTAACATGGGAAAACCCCAAGAACCAGGAAATCAAAGCAGATAAAGATTCGGCGATGGTGTAAAGCTGAGAATAACTAGCAGCAAAACAGGAATAGCAAATATAGAACGTGTTTATAAAACAATTAACTAGAAAATTAGAGTAATCAACACGTTAAATGACTCACAGAATAAAGCCAAACAATATAAATTTTTCTTTACACATACAATCATAAACTAACCCACAACCTATATAATGGAAAACCAAAATTCGACTTCCAAGCGAATAAAAAACAATCTTTTGAAAAACTTAACGAAAGCCGAACAGATTTTGTAGTTGATACTAGATACAGATATATGTACACCCAAGGCAAGATTAAAATATCATAACCCTTTCAAACGAACAGGCAGAATGGAAGAAATTGATGAGAAAAATTATGAGGAAGAAAATGGAGGCAGAAAAATTGTACATCATAACAGTAAATTTTGAAAAAAGAAAAAATTTAATGGAAATAAATATATCTCGTAGGAACATTTATACTAATTACGTTAATGACTATGTTAATTCGGAACACAGACAACTGCACAAATGATTTGGGATAACAAAAAGAAACAAAACAAATAAGCATTGTAGGAAAAACCAACAAATACCTATTTGGTATATTAGATGCAGATGACAATGACGAAATAGATAAACAGCGAATACAGTTCAAGTTCGTGACTTAAACAAAGTTTAAATTCAAGTAATCAATAAGGGCAACAGATTAATGACTTAAATGAATAACCAGAAAAACTTAAAGTGTTATATTTGTATTATTTTTTGAAGACATAGAAATGAAAATGCACCTAACCAGATTGGGTGTATTTAACCCTAAATTATTAAAGTATGATCAATTTACAAATATAAATTTAAAAAGTATAATTCATTAATGAATTTTTTATAACATCGCACATACCAAAAACACTTAAAGATTACCCGACATTTAAAATCGCCCGTTACCCAGATAAATTAGATCGTTGCCTTCACCTTCACCTTGATGGTACACTTTATATTTTAGATAAAAACTTGTACCAAAGTAAAACTAAAAAGTAAGAATTAAATCAATGCATAATTAACATAATAATTACTTAGAATATAACACCAAACGCCTTAAGCAAAGATTGGGAGAGAAATGATATAACAATTCAAGAAAATTAAATGATAAGAATCTGTAGCTGAATCTGTCTCAGTGTCTATTTTTAGTCCGATTAAACGAAAAACATTTAATATGATCCAAAAACATATTTAAAAATAAGAGATCAATTTTACTTTTCTTTTTTTTTTTTGAGTCTTAGAAAAATTAGCTTTTCCGTGTAATTACAGGATTGTCACTTAGTACGAGATCAACACTTAGTTCGAACTCAAAACTTAGTACGAGATCAATACTTAGTACGAGACCAAAACTTAGTACGAGATCAACACTTAGTACGAGTTTAAAACTTAATACCAAATGAAAAATTAGTACTAAACTAAAACTTAGTATCAGATGAAATTTAGTACCGGGCCTATTTAAGCACCAGGCGAATGTAGTGCAGACTAAATGCTGCAGAAAAACCGTAAATCATTGAATTCGCTTAATATGCTTGCAAAAATCAATCAGATGATCGCCCTAAAAATCTGTAGATCAATTGATGCCGAGAATTTAAATGTATTCGCCTTCTATAGTGGAGCTTATATGTAAAGCTTCAAATTGTCTTAAATTCTACATTTTGATTGGCTTACGAAAACCGCATTTATATTTTCAATCGGTTTTTTATTTCATGTTATCTTCTTTTTCTTCGTTGCGATGATCGCCATGTTGGACATAAGACGAAGTAAAAGCGTCTAGTCGAAAGCTCTCTGAACCCCCCTCTACCAACACCAAATGCAGTTCGCGCTTCGCGCTTGCAATTCTTGCAATTTCAAACTGCCGCAAACACGAGGCCAGCCAAAACACGATTTCTTTAATAACTTCTGTGCTTCTTTACTGATCTTGATAAAATTTTCAAAGAAGATCTTATTGTGCTATAGAATATTTGTAAACACCCAAAGATTTAATTGCATTAAAATTGTGACTTAAATCGGTGGGCAATACAAATTGAGTTATTTACTGGATTTATAGTGGATTTATGTGGTGGTAGCGGGGAGGTGGCAATAGCTATAAAATGAAAGATACTTGATATACATATACTATTCTACTCTAGCTCTAAGAATTTAAAAAAATTTGCTTACTAGCAGGATTTCGTAATCGATTTTTATCGATCGCTTGAAAACAGGGCAAGACAGGGAAGTAGAAGGATCTATATTCCGAATTTCAAGTCACTAGCTCTTATAGGTTCTGAGATCCTTGCGTCAATACACACGGACAGACAGATGGACAGCCAGACGGACGTGACTAGATCGACTCGACTATTGATGCTGACCAAAAATATATTTACTTTATAGGCTCGGAGAGGCTTCCTTCCACCTGTTTTATACATTTGCATATTGGAGAAACTATTAGAGCGAGAGACTTAAAATTTTGTACGTAGGTTTTCCTAGTGCCCAGTACGAGTTTGTTTCCGATTATAGATTAGTTGCGATAAAAATCGATATCGATATTCTATTTTTATTATTTTTAGTTTTAAAAACTAGTCACCAAATTTTCCGTTTAGCTTTTAGAATAGTACACACAGTTCGAGTATCTTTAAATTTAAGGCTCGGTTAAGAGTTTGGTCGGTTCTAGATAGTTTTGAGCTCGACACCGCAGGGAGAACTTACTTTTTTAAAATCTGTTGTTAAGCTTTTTATTTCAGATAGAGTGGCAAATTTTGAAAATCGATTCATTCTTTTTGTGGTGTACGTGAGTCAATTATATAAACTGTTGCTTAGATCTCTGTAAAGTGTATTATAATACTTGGCCTGGGTCCATAGACCTGGGTAGTCGGCATAGAGACATTTGGAAAATAATTTTGTGGTTTCAATAAATTTTATTAAAGGTTATCTATCACGAGCTTTAGAATTAACACTAATAAAAAAAATCCTTTTTATGTCGTTTTTCATGCAACCAGTTGGGGTGAGGTTAAGCCGAATCTTTTTATTCGCTTCTGTTTATTTTCATATCTCGAGTTTACCATTAAAAAACAAATTTAATTAAAAGTTGCTAGTTAATTTACCTGCCAGCCTTGCAGTAATAAGCTTCGATCAACAGCTCTCAGCCACATAACAGCGTCCCCAGGATCAAAATTATTTAATCTATGGCACCGATAATGTAAAAACAGACCGAGACATTTTAATAACTCGGATGTAGATGCCTGCAAATGTGACCTCAGTAGAGAAAAAATATAAAAATCTTCATTCAATAGTCACCTGAATAACAGTTTTGCGTGGTAAATGATTCTGATTTGTATTTTTAATTTGAATTGAAGATATCTGCAACTGCTGCGGCAGGGTTAGAGCTAAAGGTTGCTTTTGAATTAATTTGTTGTGATTTGATATTGAGTTTGTATTGTTAACTCTTCCTAGTTCTTTCGCTGTCGATGGCTTTTGCGTTTTTGTTGATGAGAAGAGTGGAAGCTCCCGAATAATCTGGCTTTGATTACAATGGTGCTGTTGGTGTTGATGTTCTTCAATATGATTACAGTGGAGTTGAATATTTTTGTTTTTATCAGAAGATGACGTATATGAAGCTTCCAATAGCTGAGTCTTAAAGCATGTAGTTGGCAAATTTGCACATTTGTTCTTATTTTCAACTTTTTTCTTATTATGAGCTGTAGATAATTTTTTCCAAGATAGAGCATTAATAAAAAGCGAATGTTTTTTTAAGCTTTTTTCAATTGAACTTTTTTCCGATATAACAGTTGAATTTTCATTATGAGCATCCAGGTCATTGTTAATTGTATCTTTTGATGAATATGCCAGATTGTTGAAGTTGTGCGAGCTTATCTGCGTGTGCATATTAAATTGCACGCTTCCACAAGTATTTTGGTGTCCTGGGCCATTCTTCGATATTTGATGTGAAATAGCTTTTTTATTTTCACGGTTTTTCGCATTATTTAACTGCTCATAGGAAAAGTTATTCAATTGTGAGTCAATTGATTCAGAATTATCATTTATTTTCTGATTTTGTGTGTGCGTGGATTGATTATACGGAAAATTGGGCTGTGATGAATACACTGGATGTCTATCTCGCGGATTAAAACTTAGAACCGTGCCCATTATAACTAAAATAAGAAAAGTAAATTTATTTTTGTGTGCAATTTGAATAATTTTAATATAATATATTCCAAAATACTGTCTTTCTCTCGTGACTGTGTATTTTAAATAAATTTAAATCAATACACAATTTTTATATTTTAATAGATTATTTGTTGCTTAAATAAATGAGTAAATGTAATTACCTGAGTTTTTCAATAAAAATACACTTAATCTATTGAATATCCCATGGACAAAACGAGCTATTGCATCAAATTATTGGTAACTTGTGAGTTTAAGATATAAGGTAAACTTGTAAATTAGTTTAGGGTTTTAAATGTAAATGTTTTAAACTCAACGTAACATTTTATATATAATTATTTTGCAAATGTCCCTATGAAAACACACAATTAACAAGAAAGCTTCCGAAATATTTCTGAAATCGATTTATGAACGCGTAACTTACATCCAACCAACCCTTGTGTTCAGCACTACTGGGCATGCTCCGCGAATAATGTCACCCCTATTTTTGCAGTTTATGAATATAACATCATACTATATATACTATGTCTCCAAAATAATAGAAAGGGATATACATATATTTTAGATATGGGAGCACATTTTCTAACATTAGTACCAATAATGTCTTCGTACAGCCTAAAAAGAAAATGATATGTTTTTGGCTCTACGTATGAACTTATAACTCACGAAGTAATCCTAAAAATAAAATAAAATGCAATTTATTAAAAATTAATATTTGGTAGGCGATTGTATGTTTTTAATAACAGCCTTAAGTCGACTTTACATGGGCAAAATACGCTTTTTCGTATATGATTTACGCCTAGTCCTTTTCAACACCTTCATTATTGTGGACTTGGAGCTAATGTTGTAAAACTTGATTTTCTTCTCAAATATATGCCATTGGAATTTGAATCAGGACACTGGGCGGGGTCTTCAGTAAATGAAAGAAAGAAACTATATAATAATAAGCCATATATATCATTATCAACAAGCAACATGAGATTTTTGTAAATAATGCCAGTTATATTCTACACTTAATAAATAGGTAATAAATTAATTTTTGGCTACAGCTCGAGTCGTGGCTCAATCTGCTTCTGGGTTTGATAAAAGAAGGTTAAAGGTATCTTCTAGTCAGCCACTTCCCACAGGAGTAATTTTTACCGTATACCTATTGAAATCGAGTAAAAAATTGTATATTGCTTTGGTGCAAATTAATGTAGTAGTCAAAATGAAGAGTGTCCAAACACAATAAAGCATATATATATCTGATCAGGACAGTGAGTTGAGTCGATTTAGCCATGTCCGTCGAATGTCCGTTAATACAAGCTCGTGGATTTCTAAAAAAGATATTTGAAATTTGAATCCAAACGCAAAACGAGTTTATAATATTTTGTCGACATCTCAAAATGATCAATATTAATTTTGAGTAATAGTTTTTTAGGCACAACTCATAAACTATACGATTTAGATACACCAAAAGTGGTAAAAAAATAAAATATTATGAATATATCACTTGCTGGATTCCATCCCCATTCCTCTCAGAGTTGAGTATTTTTGAGCTGTTATATTTTCTATATAGTTGTGCTGTGATATGACTTTATTATATATATTATATATATGTATAGAAGATCTGCTCTCCTGCGTTCCCCACCAACTTACTTTAATCGAACATAAATTGGAAATACATGAATGCTCCCGTTCATCAGGGAAAAGGAGAAATTTTTATTCATTAAGGGATCACCAGAAACAGTCGACAGTCAGAGCTGCAGTGTCGAACTACTCTCTTTTGTAAGTCGCCATCTACATAATAACAATAGTTTTGAAATTATATCTTTGAAAATATATGATTATTCTATAGCATAATAAGGTCTACTTCCGAAGATCTTATCAAGGTCGGTTAAGAAAAACAGAAGCTATTAAAGAGAATATTGACACGTGTTTGCAGCAGCTAGCGCAAACTGCAAGAATTTCTGTGAATCCTTTAAACAGCATTATAATTGCAGTTGTATTACTCAGTGCTCTGTGCATGTACTGCTATTTTAATTCGTTTTTTTTTTCAGTCGGAAACTCCCGACTAGAGCCTCTTACTTTTTATACCCTGAACCCATTGAAAATGGGTAAACCAATTTATGCTGCCCACCAATAAAAGCCACAATTTAAATGCAATTGTTATTTTGAGAATTCACGAATATTTTAGTGAACAATAGAAAATTCCATCAAGATCAGTTAAGAAACACGGAAATTATTAAGGAAAAGGTGCTTTGGCTGGCAGCAAGCGCAAATTCCAAGAATTTCTGTATACATGTACACACACACATTCATGAGCGTCTGCTTCGAATTCTATCAACAGCATTGCTATTGTGATTGTATTGCTTTCTGTGCTGCTATTTTAGTTGGTAAGTAGTGCGGTTAGTTGGAAGTTTGAACCCTGCCAAGGGAACTTTTTTTTTTATTAACTTATCTTTATTAGTACTAAAGCAAACGAGCGCGTAGCGTGAGCTGTATTTGGTGTTGGAATAAGAGGGTTCAGGGTATCCCCTAGTCGGGAGCTCCCGACCAGAACCTCTTACTTGTTGCCTTTCAAATTGTTGTATTCCGATCTCTTAGTCAAGACGATGAAAACGAACTGTAGGGAACATTTTTAAGCTCCTTACATATCCCGAACATTATCAAAAAAAACCTAATTTGATACTTAAAGTAGAACTATTAATCTTTACCCATCGGTAAGTACATCCTTAATTTTCTCTTCTACCCTTTTCAAGAATCATTTGTTCCTAATGCCTATTTTAACGAATAGAAAAATAAAATTTTAATAATTTTTACTTAGTATTGTGTATAATCACAGCATAAGATTATAGGAATTTCTACCCGATTCCATAGTTTTGTATAACAATTTATATATTCGTCTGATGTTACTGTATGTCAATCCATTAAATGATTGAGGATTATAGGAGATCACCTTGTCGGACCCTTCTCACTGGACTGACTAGCTTGTTCCTCATATGCAAATGTTGTTCATCTATTAAGAGAGATAACGAGTTATTAAATTTTTAAGCCCAGAACAAAATGTTCATAGCCTTTATTTTCAATCCGTTTTCTGGGGACTCGGCCGAACCCAAAATCATTTATCGTTGAGGATTTGACTCTACGGCGAATACTAAAGTACATATAGCCGAAATGTGTTATGGTGCAAGCAAATGTTCGTTCATAGTTAAGTGAGCGCTGAAGGCATCAAAATCATCCATTAGGAATTTTCGATAACAACATTTTAAGCTCCACAATGATAATTCTTTAAATTTCTTGCCATAAAAATAGCCTGGAACGAACATAATCCTTTGCCTGCCTAACTAGAGGAATCTTCAAATGCGACTAAAATTAAAGATATAATTTAATTAACACACACACATTTAAACGATCTAGACATAAATGAAAGTGCATTGGAAGTAAGCCAGATTCCTGTAGTAGGGGCGAAAGTAAAATCAGCAATGCCTAACTCTAAGTACACGAGTTACGGACCCGAGCAAAAAGATCGCTGATCTTATAAAGTCCAATCAAGTCAATATTATTCTTAGTCAAAACGATGTAGAACTGGCAAGAAAATTCATAAGCTTTTTACTGCCTGGATGGGACTTTATTAGAAAAATTCCCAACATTACCAAAAAACGAGAAAGATCTAAGAAGCACAGGAACAGTAGTTAATGCCTAGTACGGTTAAGATATCTCGAAAAACAAAAAAGTTTTCCATACAACAACTTAATTTTCAACCGATCGTTCCTATGGCAGCTATATGATATAGTGGTCCGATGTAAATAAGATTTTGCATAAATGAGGGAAACATAGTAAAACTAATAAATGCCGAGTTTGGTCGGTTATCTTGATAAACAAAAATGCTTTTCATACAAGAACCTACTTTTCGACCGATCGTTCCTATGACAGCTATATGATATAGTGGTCCGATCCAGCTGGTTTTGACATATGTACTGCGTGCAGCAGAAAAAGGCACTTCTGCAAAGTTTCATAAAGATAGCTTTAAAGCTGAGAGACTAGAAACAGACAGACGGACATGGCTATATCAACTCGGCTGTTGATACTGATCAAGAATATATATACTTTATGGGGTCGGACTTGTCTCCTATGCGTTACACATTTCACGACAAAATTATAATACCCTCTGCAAGGGTATAAAAGACCATGATATCTAATTTGATACTTAAAAGTAGAACTATCATATTTTACCCAACAGTATTTCCCCAATATTCTATTATGTCGATGGGGAGGAATTTTGAATTTTGAATTTAATTTAAACGAATATATAAATAACAATCTGATTAACTTATACCTAGTATAGCATTACGCATTCACAGCAAAAGTTAACAGCGATTTCTTCCCAAATCCATAGTTGTGTGTAATCATTTATGTATTCGTCTGAAGTTATTAGGATTAGTTTTTCGCTTACATGAATACAAGACCCAGGTTTACGCCGTAGCACTTTGATGGTGAATGATTTCGGTTTACACTTGAAGTGGCCGTACCAACACTTCTTGGCAATGCACTCAATGGAGCGGATGTAGCGTGGAAAATAATTTAATCCCAGATCAATCCAGTTAATTATTGAGGAACACTCCCAAGGCCGCGTTTTGAATACTTCAGGTTTTCCATGTCCGCCTTCTTCAATGAAAACATTTCTGATGTTTATGTCTTTCTTTTTTAATGAGTCCTCTTCCTTCTTTGCAAAGTAGGCAAAATGATTGGTCTCCCAAGCGGGAAAAGTACCTAACGAAACGACATTATTGTCGGCATAGAATGGTACATCGAAGAGTGATCTCTTGAATCCGAAGTTCGATGCATCCTCTTTGGTTCCTCCTTTCGGTGGTTCAATGCTCATGTAGCGTGGGTTAAAGGCTTGGCCCAATATCATACTCAATGACTTTTTAGACAGTTCCGTACAATAGTCCTGCTGCACTGTGCACAGCAAACCGACAGCGCAACATAGTTCGCAAAGCCAAAACAGATTGAAGTTTTTATGGGATACTGTCGCTACGTTCATTTTGATGGACAATATTTGCGCACATCTGTGTAAAAAATACATAGTTATAATACATAATCTCGGCCACTTTTTCAAAATGGTCCTACAAGATTAATTTGTTTATATTTGATTATTAATTATGTAAGTTCTTACATATGAACCAGATTGAATTTAAAGTCATCCTTTTACTCTTAAACAAGTACCGTAATAACATTTTAAGCTTAGTATGCAGCTTGCACTTTATTTACATACATACAGTATGTCAATAAAGTGTTTTTACTAACAAAAAAAACTAATTTATATCGTATATCGTATTTGTGCATAATTTAAAATATTTGTATTAAGAGATTGTATCGTTTCGAAACTCTAAATTATATAGCCTTCAAGAGAATAATTTTTTTATTGGTTTTAGTTAGCTGGCGTTGAGATTAAACAACGATTTTCGACGCAAAAAACTTTTTCGCAGCGTCTTAAATGCTTAAGCTGCTGTTCTTGAACCATAATTGTTTTATCGTTCCGATAAAGTTTCGAAAAAAAAACAGTGCCATTAAAAAGAGTTAAAGCTTTAAAATATTAATTAATGTATACGATAAGTAAATAAAAAGATTTAGAAGTCCGTATGTAAGTACATAGATATTCATACATGCATTATCTATACATTGCACTGTTTTTATTGAATTCTTGCCTTGTTTTAGGAAGAAGAGCAGCAGAAGGAAAACGGACAATATAGACACTGGAAAATGCCTTGAAATGCATTGGATAAAAATGCGAGATCTTCATTCAGTCTCTTGCCTTTTTTCATCCAATAACTTTTGAAAATAAGTTTGAAGCTGTTATATATATATATTTCCAAAATCGCTAATACACATATTCATGAATTTTTTTTTTTCCGGACGAAATTTTTATTTCATTCGCACTCACAACCTTCGACCCTTATTTTATGCAAAGCAGAAAAATAATTCAAATAATTCTTTTTTAAGGATAGTTGTAAAAGTTCTTTAAAAATGATTTTGAAGCTGATCGGATGGGTAACAACATATGTATGTATATTCATTTCAAATTGGACTCGAACCCGTAACCGACTGAACGTCTTTTTACCGCTTCTACCAAACAGCTTTACATAGCTATTCTAAATAATAATAATGTTCTTGTTTGTTCTTGAATGTTCTTTATTGAATTAAAATGAGCTTATCGTAGCTCAGAAATTCGACTTATCATAATTATGTTGAAGCACTAACCAAATAACATATAGACTGGGTCAAACCGCATATTTGGTGGTGACAATCGTTTTTTTTTTGCGGCTGGTCCAAAGTCGTCTTCGTTTTTGTTCGGGTTCGAGACATGCCCGCATGCTCTCACAGCACGAGAGCAAGAATACATATGGCCTGTGTCGTGGAACGGCAACGCTGTCTTTTTACTCGCTCACTCTACAGGAAACTGCTTTGGCTTACTCTCATCCATATGATTTGTGCGATAGAACGGCATCGCTGTTTTTTATCTCGCTCCCACTACAGGAAACTGCTTTGGCTTACTCTCAGTGCTCTTTCAATTTGTCTATGTACCGTTTAAATGTTTGTGTGTGTATGTGCCCGCACAAGCTAAAATGCCCAAAAATTCAATTTTTCTCAAAAGTCGGTGGCATTTCTTCCCTTTTGAGGGGACGAGTAATATGAAATAATGAAAGGGTTTGCCAAGCCGATGCGAAATTCTTTCATTTTAGATCGTTCTTGTTCGAAAGGGTACCTAAGCGTTGGCATTTTGGCACGCATAAAGTTGCATTAAAGTATTAGTGCGCGTGCAGCTATGTACTTCTTGTACATAGCGCTCCTGGGCACTGCCCGTGGGATGCATGGTCACCGCGTGATACAACGGCAGCGTCGATATCTTTTTGTTGTATGGTCAGGGTCAGGGTATCGGGCGGTAAATAGAGCACAGTGGCGACAAATTAGTCGGAGGGTGGCAACGGCCGTCTGACGACCCACTGCGCTAAGCGGGGAAACGCAGAACGGGCGACTGAAATTGGCCACCCGATTCGCTCACAGAGAGAGTACAAGGAGAGCGAATCGGCTGCCCTTCGTAATGCCCTTGGCCTTCATCCGGGCCGTTGATTCAGAAATGCAGCTGTGCATATGGGCAGCAGGTTACCACCTGTGTATGCATGTGCCGAAGTTCGGCGCCGATCATGTTGCTGCCCAAATGTACGGCGAGTTCGACTCTGTTAGCAGTCAACGGCGGGCGAATGCACTTAGTCAAGTTTCGGGAAGTTTCAGTGAAGAAATAGAATATTCTCGTGGTCGAGGCACGCAAGCCTCATAACGTTTAATTTTTAATTTCTTAAAATTCACAAAAAAAAACATATGAACCTGCCGGCAAAAACATATAAATATATAGAAATTTTACACATGTTTAAAAGTTGCCAGACAAGCATATAAAATTTCTAAAAGCCAATGTGACTTGCAAAAACAAGGAAAAATATAAAGATATTCAATATGTTAAATTAAATGTCAACAAAAATATAAACGCTAAAAATTTAAACTGCAAAAAAAAATGTGAACCGGAAACAAGAGACGAAAAGACGAGCGCCAAAACGCGGGACTTTGGCAGCGAGAATTTTCCGACCGAGTAAGTCCGTTCTATGAGGGTTTCCCCACCCCAGACTAAAGGCAGACGCCAGGAAGCCCGGATAGTTGTCCAATTTGGTGTGTTTCTCCTGGCCTGCAACGCAGAAAATAATTTATAATATTTAAAAGATTTAAGAGATTAAAATCATTTATGCCGCGGCAATTTACATACAATTTATTATATTTCAAAAGATTTGTTATATGCCTTGTATATGTGTCTTCTGTAATGAAATAAGAAAAAAGATTAATTGTCATAATTTTAAAGAAATGCAATCAATTATACGCCCATATTAAATAGAGGAAAATGTCCGACCTTTTGTCTGTTGATGGTGGAAAGAGGTGGCCAAAATGCGGGGGACGAGATCAGGTTCTCGCCTCAAGGAGGCTGGGTACGCCTGGGTCCGGAACCGGGAACCAATCTGGAAAAGTGAAGTGGAGTAAAAGTATTTTTTTTGTTAATTTTTATCAGAGTCTCACCTTTGTTGTTTTCATTTATTTATCGTGCCAGCTGTTTATGTGGTTCATTTGTTATTAGTTTCATCTGTTTGATGTTTATCGATTTTGTAGTTCGTATCGATTGTGCGGACTGCGGGCCAGGGATGGAATCAAGCCACGGCACGGCTTGATTATCGGTAATAAACTCTTATTGCTAGGGCACTAGAAGGACCCACGTCCATTTCATGTCTCTTCCTCTTATGTTCTGACATAGACGCGTTCATACATACTGACGGACAGACGGATGTGGCTAGATCCGCTCGGCTATTGATGCTGATCAGGAATATATATATACTTTATAGGTTCAGGAATGCTCCCTTCTGCCTGTAACATACATTTGCACAAAATCATTATACAATTTTTAACCATTTTCTATGGGTTCAAAGTATAATAATTTTAAGTCGGATCGGGCAAAACTTAAAATATCGTTCCAAAAGTCGTTGAGGAGTGATTGATTTCCGACAAGTGTGATATGCATGAATTCAAACGAAGATAATTAAAAATGATGATGTATTAGAATCAGTTTTTACAGCCTCCTAAAGCGATTTTCCCACTCTGCGGTCTGTCTTAGAGTACAACTTCATCACATCATTTATGTGACTACAATAAATATTTTAGCTTCCTGTCTAATTCCACTTGAGCTTTCCGTTGATCATTAATCAATCAGGCAATCTGCGAACCATTTAGGACACACAGTTTATATATACAGACAAATCTTCATGAGTTAGACGATTGGCGATCTTCTTTCTTTTTAGCTGACGGCTTCGCCTCACAAGTTGTTCCTTTGTATTAGCCAATTTATTTATACTGCTCGGAAATCTTCTTTAGGGCATAATACAAAACATTACATAAATATTAACGAATTTGATTACTAAACATACAATTTTATGTGTCTGTTTCTTAGTTTAGTTGCATTTTAAAAGTGTACCGTTTGATATAATATTCTAATATTGTCGTTTGCTCGAAGTTCGGTGTGTAGCCGCTCTCAATGCAGTTTGTTACAGAGTTATTTTTTATGGTTGTTTGATATCTCAGCTTCCTGTATGGTTTGTGTGGCGATATTCGTGTATTTAATTTTAATTTTGTTATACCTACAAATGCTTTGTTACATTTACTTAGATTTAGATTTAGTATTGTCCTATGTATCCATGGATTCCGGTGAAACTTTATTGCTGTATTAATCATTATTGTCCCGCCTAAGCCTCGCTAGTGCCCATTTTTTTCTGTCTCCGTGTGTTCTTTACACAGGGTTGCTACTTACGATCTTTTGTCCCGCTGTAATATAAAGCTGACGCACATGTTCTCGATGCTTTGGACCCTATATCGCATTCATCACCTCGTGGGGAAAACTCCTTACTCAAGCCTAATTACTTCTCCGCTCCTCATGTTAAGCCAGAGTTGTTGTCAACTTAAACCGTCTTTGCTGCTGTAACTCTCATCTCTTCAACTTCGCAAGTTTCGTCGAAAACTCCCAACGCGAGTTCTAATGGGGGCGAGAAAGATTCCTCTGCCCGTGTGATCCGTACACTCTTCTCATCATCGCGCTCCTGAGTGCTGAACAACATCCCGATTTCCTGTCTCTACTGGATATTGTCGTCTTTTGCCTTTTTTCCCTTTTTTTTCGCCGAAGCCCCAGTACGCTCGTAATCTGGTGTTTGTATCCCGCTCTCGTGATTTTCCCTAATTTTCGTCCAGAAAAGGACCCTTTACCCAGCTGCACTTCCGGGATTACCTCCTCGGGTGAAACTGCTGCCTCGACTATTATCACCAGACTCACGACGAGGTCCAAAAACAATTCTCTGCCCTTGCACGGTATGCTTGTGCTTATCGCGCGCAAATACTCAATCTCTAGGATCATGTGGTCCAAAATGGATGCTAATCGTGTCGCCCGCTATCCCGTTCTTACCCGTCCACCAATGGCCATCTTTTCCACAGTGGTAGCATTCCTGGCGCTGTTAAGTTGGTGTTCCCAATTCTTAATCGAGCATTTTATTATTCTCCGCGTCGCTTTGTTAACGACCCGGGGATAGGAGGCCATCTCGACGGAACTAGAGCGTAGTGGTGTAGTTCGGAACAGGTCACCTACCTCGTTCGCTGGAGGTATCTACCCGGTTCTTGGATATATTTCTTGCCGACATCTCATCTGAAATTTGTTGCTCTGCGATTACTGTCTTAACTGATGCCTTATGTGATCGTACTTGATGAGTATCTGTATTAGCTTAGACAAGGACGAGAAATCGAGAAAAATACAACTTGTATTCCGGGGACGCTTTCTCTTACAGCCCACTCAGCTCTCTTTCGAGATTGTAACCGACAGCATCATTAAGGCCAATCTGCTCGACATAAACCATCATGCAGGTTTGACAAACATGACTTCGCTTAACTTCCCTTGGAAACTGGTTAAAGTCGATGTCATTCAAGATTGCTCGTTCTTCGATGGTATTCGAGAAAGAGGTAGGATCGGCCTGTCCATCAAACCGAATGCCATACTTCCTGACCTGATCTGTCATGACCAAATGTCCTATCGTTTTCGTTGGTAGGCGGGATATTCGGAGAATGATAGACCCCTAACTTGTAACGATTACCGCCAAGTACCACGTGCTCCATAGATTTTCTGTTATGTTCCTTGGAATCTGATTAGACTTAAAGCGCCTTTCTGATTCGGGGTGTTTGGCCTTGGCCTTGGGCTCGGGGATCACGCGAATCCTGCTCCAATTGAGCCAACCGAATCCATAGTTCGGTTTGGCACGAAAAAAAGCTTGTCGGTCATCGACACAAATCCTCGACCCGATTTTAATGTGAATGCTTAATAAGTTCAATGTGACAGAGAATATTATGTTAACCTTAGGTACATAATGTTGAGCAAAAATGTTGTGTCACAAGAAATGATGTTGCAGGGATTCCAAGTGGATTCCACTTTAATTTTTCACAACAACACGTCCTGGGTAGCCCAAACCGGATTTTTTCTTACTTATCTTCGTTTATAAAATTTCCTCGTATCGAACAACGCTTTCTTGGCCGCTGCAGTCAGTCCCAAACACGCAGTCGTATCGGTAACGCACTCGTATAAACACAACCATTCCTGGATTTGAAAAAAACCCTCAAGCAAGTGCATACACACACATACACATTGCAGTTCGCTGCCCTAAGGCTAGCAATGCATACATACATATACGGGCGCGAAACTAAATGTAATCGGAACGCTTTTGCGTGCTTTTTTGCAAGTTTGCAAGACTAAGTGCAGTGAACACTCGCTACAAAAAACCCACTAACAAGTTCGCCTTCTACAAGCCGAAATGAATTTGAAGCAAGCGATAAAGACTTTTGCAGGGCTAAGTGTGCATCACGATATGGAAAGCTTTGAGGAAACCGATTTAATGGCTCGAATGGACTAGGTGGACCACATGATGTCAGCACTTCAGAACTTCCAGCCAAGCTCGAAAAACTTAACCTTCTGGAGTTAGCATCATACACCCGTGCAGAATTTACTCAGCTATACTGCATTGCTATATTCAATGAAATATCTTATTTCTAACTATTTCTCCCAACTTTCTTCCGGAGCTAAATGCCTAATTAATTCCTACAAATTTCTTCCAGCCGCTCGGCTATTCTTTCTTCTGGGCGGACTGCATCCGCGAACGCCCTGCCTCTTTACGATCACCCAACCGTTTCCCGATCATTCTGGACATTTAGGCGTAATGATGCCTGAACAGCCAAATTTAAAACAGTTTCCGTTCTGTGGATGGACAGCATCCGGGTCTTCGTACTTTCTCTACGATTTCTTCGACCTCGGCGTCTATCTCATAAACAATCGGTTTTTGTCCCACACCATATCGTGAAGGAGGCTTCCTCCGCGTTGACTTCATCGTGCAACTAATCGATCGTGAAGATGTCCACCGCGTATACGTATCTGGCTACGTTTTCTCTCAAAACCTTTTTTGATTACTTTTATCAGATTTTGTTCTGACAAAGGCTTCTGTAGCCAATATGCTAGTTGTCGCATGGCTTGAATGTCTTCTTCCGCCCTTTCTACGAGCTTTTGCTCGCGCTATAGTAGCTCGTGCATCCGGTCACGTTGAGTCCACGGACGCCTTTCTCAGTACTGGCCAACTATCGATTGCCTCACATGCAGCCAATTCTAATCCCTAGCTTTGCCCGTCAAGAGCGTCGATAATGGTGCTGCAGGAAATCTATTTGGAACACAAAATCTTTGATCGAGCCTTGACTGCAGTTCCTGTCGAAGGAAACTCCCATCCCTCTACCGTTCAAGCGTGTCTGGTCCCGTGATTGCGATTGACGGTTCTGACGGTTCTTCTCCCTCGGGACTGCTCAAGACTGCGGCAAATTTGCCGAGCAAAAGGTGATGTGTATTGCAATTTTATATTTTAAATTTTAATTTTTGGATTAGATTGGATTAAACATATGTTATGCTAGCGGGTATTGCCAGCCTTACCTATGGCACGCATAAAATAAATTCTCTCAAAGATTTACCACTGTTGCGGCTGAAATTTCGCAAATCGCTGGAACACGTATTCATTAGGTTCTTATGTAAAGCTTTGAAAACAAGTTTGAAGCAAATCAAATAAAACTTAAAACTTCAGCTTTGCTTTTGCGAAAAATGTCTAACAATTTTAAAAATCCTTTCTCATATAGATCCTTGGAAATTAATTTGAGCGCGAAAGATCTCCCACCAAATCTTTGATCCCATTTCCACCAATGAGGAATGTATTTTTTTTTTTGAAAAGTGTGAAACACCCTTCAAATGAATTTGAACAATTATCTTTGAAAATAAGTTTGAGGCCGATCATACAAACGTATTTCGCAATTTTTCCAAACATGCGGGTGGAATTTCCCGAAACCGTTTTATATACAGAGTTCAAAGTTCCGCAAAAATACAATATAGAAATAAAAATTGAATTTTTAGTTAAAAATTAAATAAAAATTGAATAAAACTATAATGTATTACCAGTAATGGAAATAACGTTTCTATAAATGATAAATTGAACTTTAATAATAATAAACGAAATATTATTCACTTGCAAATGTACTTCACAAGTAGCACGAACCGTTTAAAAGTTGCCAGAAAATACGAAAAAACGACCGAAAAATTACAATAAAATTAAAATTACACAAAAAGTACACAGCAGACGTGCTCATAGTCGTAGAATATGCATATTGTTGTTGACTAAACAGTTTATCGTCTGCATAATCTAGGAAATTGGGTACATTTTATTGTTCATACCATTTTTGGGACAAAGCATAGACTTTTCGTTTTGATCGGCATGCAATGTTTGACTATTCGTTAAGAAATTTCCTAACGACAAGTAATTCATAAGATCGTCAGTAGAAATCTTTTTCTGGTGGCCATCGCATGACCGTTACATTTTTTTCCATTTGAAGGGAGGAGTAATGTTATCACTCGCGATTTTGCTGTCTCTTTTATTTGTAGAAACAGCCAGGCAAGAGAATATGTTTCTTTCAGGCTATGCCCTAATTATTATGGCAAGCAATTTTAAGAATTATGATTTTAAAGCTCAAAGTATTGTTATCGGAGTTCTCAAAGGCAGATTTAGGCTTAAATCGCCAATGATAAATTATTTTGGTTTGGCCGAGTACCCAGATTGAATATGAAGTCGAATAACTCATAATCTCTCTTAATAGATAAACAACATTTGCATAGTCAGTCCAGTCGGAAGTGTCCGACAAGATGAACCCGAATAATGCGCAATCATTTTGTGGATTTACCTAGAATTATCAATTTTTTCACGTTACTTCCGCTCAAAAATGATTATATAAATCTGTGGAATTGGCAAGAAATTGCAATAAGCTTTTGTTGTGAATATATAATGCAATACTAGTTATAAAATAATAAGTTATTTTTATATTCGTTAAAAGAAACTTCAAAATTGTATTAACAAAATACTTTAATAGCATTAGGAACAACGGAAACTTGAATGGGCCGGGGCTCATATTCCTCGCCATCGATAGAATAGAATATTGCGGAATTACTATCTGATGGGTAAAGTTTGATCGTTCTACTTTTAAGTATCAAATTAGGTTCAATGGCTTTTTTGGTAATGTTCGGAATATTCTTAATAAAGTCCCATCCAGGCTGTAAGGAGCTTATGAATTTGCTCTCAAGTTCTGCAAAGTTTTCATCATTTTGCCTAAGGGTTATATTAATTTGATTGGACTTTATAAAACCATGAAGATTGGTAGCGCAGCTATCGTTTTTAATTTGTTTTTGCGTTGAAACCTTATTTAGGGTTTGAGCTTTGACAAGTTTATTTACGAAAAAACCCGTACTGCTGGCATTTTCTGTTTGAACATAGCAGTTACTGCAGCCGCGGCACGGAGGTGTGTATACATAATCAGTCTCTAATTCCCAATCAGATCTTTCGGAAAACGATCTTAAAAACGCAGCCATATAGTGCTTTAACGGACCAAGATACCAATATTTATCCTTCGCGGAGTCAATATCTTTTAAGATGCCCCATGATAACCCATTCAATCCGAAAATTGGTTTTAAGTTAGCGTTGCCATCGCTAGCGTCATTACTGAGAACATCATATTGGATTACATCAGCGTACCTAAATTGATTTTTTAGCAATGGCATTAGAGCGTTCGACAATTTTGTCACATATTCCACATCATTTTTACTGGTTATTTTAAAGCTCTTGAATATTGATTGCTTTTCGCGGGCTAGCGGAAGTAAGGAAACGGGACAGACATCTCCCTGTCGACGCAAAAGACCGGTAATAACCTCGGACTTTGTACCATCTCCTCCTGCTACAACAATAGCGTCAGGTAATGTATTCATTTCTTCCACATATGCTTTAGCATGTCCAATGTGATTCGTTCGAAGTACTTCAACAGAAAACCCAGCTAAATGTAATATGGGTTCGCAATACTTTTTAAACTAAAAATAAAATTAATTAAATTTAATTATAATTGAGTAATATTAGGATGGATAATCTTTACCAAACTTTCGGTCTTTTTGTTATTTGCGATCGGATTTATAATAACAAGAACATTTTTCGGGGAGATATCGGAGTTTTGACTAAACACGGCAACATCAGTTGAGAACTTGCTCATATAACGCTTAATTCTGAAACAATACAATTTAAAATTCATTCATATTTGGTAACATTAACGTACTCTATTTTCGTTTTTAAAGTTGAGATCCCATATCCAACAACGCAGGATAATAAGACACTCTTCTTCCAGTTATTTCTAATCGTCATTACCACGTTCATCCTTATAATTTTCTTTATATAAATAGGACTAAATAAAGTCTTCACATAGCTCAAAATTTGTTGTTCAAAACGGAATTGTTGTTGAATTTAACATGTGGATAACTCTATAGCGCCGAATTAAAAACTAATGGAATGAAACATGGTGGCCTTCATTATTTGTTTTAATGTATATATGTATGCCCTTAGACTATCGAAAAAAGTTACTTTTCTAAAACTACCTTCTAACTACGACTGTTTGTTATCGGTTTTTTCCGTTGTTTCTTTCCGTTTCTCTTACGTTTCTAAAACGCAACATGCATAAACTGAAATAAAACAATGTACATAGCTACTTATGTTGTTATGTATTTACTGTATCTTCTTGTTGTGGAAATTTTCATTTCTGCGTAATGAGTAAATAATTTATTTTAAAATTAAGTTATAACGTCGTGGACAAAACAATACCAAAAACAATATAAATACTAATATAATTAGTGCTATACAGCAAGATGCTACAATGCAGCTTGATTTTCCCAAATGTAAGAACGACAAATTTCTCATTGTCTTTGAATTCTAACAACTTAAAAAGCGAAAACGATAATACTGTTTGCAGAAGTGTGTATAACCAGTAATGGGGGGTAGGCGTCCTGCTCAATCCATTGTTGTAGGTGTCCCGGTTGCGGGCTCTCAGCGTGAATCGATGTTCGACTTAACTTGTGTAGAATTCTGGCCTTGAGGCCCAGCAATAAAACGAATGATTTAACGGCAAGTCCCGAAGCACATTTATTGATAGGCCGAGTGTCGACTTAAGCTATCAAAACAGAACTGAAACCAAAGCCACCAGCGAGCTGAGGCATGACCAACCAAAAAGGCATAAGCTACAAAAGGGAATAAGCAACAAAATAACGGCTAGACGGGACATAAATGATAACGGTGCTCTTTCGACACATTCAAGGGATCAGGGCGCTGAACTGAGTGCAATTGTTACCCAATGCGGAGGTTACTTATAAATTACTAAATAACTACGAGCGAGGCGCGCTCGTTAACTTATGTAGTATACCTATATCAAACATTTTTTGAACTAATTTCGTTTTCTGTGCTAAAAATGATATCTCCTAAATGTGTAGGATCCCCCTCATAAAAGTATATATAATTGTAATTCTTATATTAAAGTAAACCATATGTAATGTATGAAATATATTAAAGAAGTAATATGATTATTGCCATCGACTACATCACAGTAATTCAAATAAAAAACAGAAAAGATTTTGAAGACAACATTGGCTATGTGCATAGATATGTATAATAAAGTACGCCATTTTGAGAACAAGTCTTTTTCTTGTCTAAATATAAGCATTTATAAAAGTCGGCTGCGCTGTTTGCAAATTGAAAGTGAGTGAAAAAGAGAATCAGACTTTGTAACTTTGCAAAAAACAATGAATTAATAGAATGCAGTAGCTTCTATGATTGAATGTAGCCAACAAAAAAAAAGCCATAGCAAGAGCTGCATTTGTTTTTGGCGGATTTCATTTTAAGTAGTTTGTTTTGATAATTAGTTGTTTTATTTGCTGGGCTAAGCTCTTTGCTGGCTAGCGCAATTCACTTCGCATGCTTTAGTATATGTAGCTTAACCATTATTTGACTTTTGAATTGAAAACCCCATCAGAGGTAGAAGTAGACAGCTTTTAATTTAAGATTGCAACTTCACTTGCGGAGATATGTCTGTCAGCCATTACTCGGCCTATCGCACGCATGTGGAACAACAGTTCAATTACTCTTTTTTTTTCTATATAGTCGTACTAAGGAAAATTACTAAGGTGAAAATTCCTGATTGAATTGTCTTTGATGTTTGGTATGAAAACTCATAGAAGTGTACTATTATTCGGAATTTTTAGTAGAACGGCAATAACTTGGCTTGTCAACCATACCTTCACAAATATTTTATAGCAAAAAACTCATCGTATTGTTCTATTATACTGCTTATTGCACTTATTGATTTCAAAAAGCTCGTTTTCGTCATTTCTTTAAAAATAAAGTGAAACAAATAAGATGAATGTAGTTTGTTTTTTATAATTTTTCCGTGAAGCACCAATACGAGGTTTGTGTCATGATTTGTTCTCAAATTTAATTATTACTTAGAAAAAAGTCAAACTTTTGGCGAGACGGTATGACGAGTTAATCAAATCCATTGTAATTTTGATGGATGGCATTCTTGATTAAAACACGTTTGTGATATATCGATATTCTTGACGACGCGTTCCTACAAATGTCTTATCGGAAAATGGAATAGCAACATTTCTGGGGCTGAAATCGAATGCTTTCCATCGATGTTTTGTCATCACTATTCTGGGTTTATATGTAATCCAATGTTGTTTTAATAAGTTAATCATTCGTAATAAAATAAGGAGAAATGGATCATTTTAATTTTGGAGGCTCAGAATTAAATCGTGGACATGTGTTTCAAATGTTCCTACGAATCTCTATAGCCTCTGTAATAACATATTACTCTGTGAAATGGATGATGAACCAGTTAGATCCAACCAGTAAAAACAAAAAGAAAGCCAAATTGCTTGCCGAAGAACAATTAAAAAGGTTTGATGTACTTTATAAAATAAAATCCAGTAAAACTTATTGTACACTTTTTTCAGATTAAGTAAAGAAAATAATTTCAATGTTAATCTACAAACGTTTACTGATTATGAATTGATGATTGCATCACACCTAATTGTCCCGGCCGACATAACAGTTAAATGGAGCGATATAGCTGGCTTAGATTCCGTTATTCAGGATCTTCGTGAATCCGTTGTGTTACCTGTGCGACATCGCGATTTGTTCAAGGAATCAAAACTATGGCAAGCTCCCAGAGGTGTACTTTTGCATGGACCGCCAGGATGCGGAAAAACATTAATTGCCAAAGCTACTGCAAAGGAAGCGGGCATGAGATTTATTAACTTAGATGTGGCTATTCTTACTGACAAGTGGTACGGAGAATCGCAAAAGCTTGCATCTGCAGTCTTTTCGTTAGCTGCAAAAATTCAGCCATGCATTATTTTCGTCGATGAAATTGATTCATTTCTACGTGCACGTAATTCGAATGATCACGAGGCAACGGCAATGATGAAAACTCAGTTCATGATGCTATGGGATGGGCTAAGTACGAATCCCAACTCAGCAGTAATTGTAATGGGTGCTACTAACCGCCCTCAGGACCTCGACAAGGCTATTGTTCGTAGAATGCCAGCCCAATTTCACATAAGTCTTCCATCCGAACTTCAAAGAATGCAAATTCTTAAACTAATATTAGCAACTGAAGAAATCGATCACAATGTTGACTATAATCGTTTAGCTAAACTTACAACTGGATTTTCTGGATCAGACCTTCGAGAAATGTGTAGAAATGCTTCTGTATATAGAATGAGACAATTTATGCGATCAAGTGATCAACTGCAATCGCCTTCAAATCTTGCAACTACCAATACTAACAAAACTTTAATTACTATTACAATGGACGATTTGCTTAACTCTCACTTAAAAATGAAAGAATCTAAAATGCACACTGGTAGTCTTTTTATGGAAAATCGAATGGATTTGGATTAGTTTATTTTGAACGTATATTTCGCTTCAAAAATGTTAATATTTCTTATATCAAAATATAAAAAGTATATAAATATGTCTTTTGCTTATATCCTGCAGTGCGCATTATAGTCCTTCGATATGTGGGACGCGTTTAATGAGGCATCGCTTTCCCGATAAATTATATACATAGTGCATACACCTAATTCTCTTTTATTTAACACGGTTTGTAAATAAACAAATTTTAAATTTCTTACACGATTTGAAACCATTTAACACGATTTAAAATCTTCAAGGCATACTTTTTTTTTGTAAAATTTAATTGTTGTCAAATATGTTCATGTGACAAATTTAGGGGAATTCCCTTTTTATGGATACAAACAAATGTACTTCTCAGAGCAATTGTAAATAGCAGAAATTTAGGGGAATTCCCCTTTTTTGCATACAAGCAAATTTACGTGTCAGAGCAATTTTCCAACGTTACATTAAATTTAAGTTTAAAGCATTAAGATAAAAGGTAAGCCAAAAAAATATTTTATATTCATTCAGTTATTTATATACATATATATAATTTTGTTAAATATTTTATGTATACCGAAAAGAAAATGTCGATAACTACAAATACAAAACGCAAAGCCTTTTCTTTGGAAACCAAAATTGAAATTCTAGATCGCTTTTGAAATGGAGAAGGCTCAATATTTCTTGGCAAAATGTTCGGTTTAAACGAAGCCAAAGTAAGAACTATAAATAAAAAATGAAATTTCAATTAGGCAATCGGTGATTTCAGGAACGAAACTATCTGTTAAATCTTCATCATACACTAGAGATGCTACTAAAGATCAAATGGAAAATGCATTCATAATATGGCTTGAGGACAACAACAAAAACGGATTCCCGTAGACGGAAACAATATCAATTCAAGCACTGAGGATTTATAAAATGATAAAAGATGAACAACCGTTTACCTCTACACATCAACTCCTGAGAAGAACAATTTATTTTCTGCAAGCATAGGATGGTTGACAGGATTTCTTCAAAGGCATGCGCTTCATAACATAAAACTCAAGGGCGAGATTGCTTCTGGTGATCAGAAAGCTGCCAAAGAATTTCCACTAAAACTTAAAAAAGTTATTTCCGCTGGTGCTTACAACCCAGATCAGGTTTTTAAAGCAGACGAAACTGGACTTTTTTTGGAAAAAATGCCGAGAAGAAGATATGTGGCCAAATCGCAAAAGAGTGCTGGTGGCTTTAAAGCTGAAATAGATGCTGATTCTATAGAAAGCAGTGATAGTGAAGAACCTGTTAAACTTACTGAAAATGTAATTCAAGAAGGACTTCAACTTGCAAATAAATTAGGATACCATTTCGTCACAAAGGATCCCAATGTTGAAAGAGCTGCACAGTTCCAACGAGAGCTGAATTCTTGTTTGGCTCGTTACAAAGAATTATACGAAGAGGTAGCAACAATTGGCGAATTTGGTTCACTGTTAAAAATGTAGTTGTCCAACGAGCAAAAGAAAGTCCAGTCCAAAATTATTCCAGCGATGATAGCAGTTTTATACGCAATCGAAGCAAGCGAATGCGAGTAACTTATGATGACAGCAATTAAATTTAGGTTCCTGTGTTTATGATTATCATTTTATTTTTTTTTTTTAAATGTTTTTACCTTAAAAATTGAATAACCTATTATTTTTGTAAACAATATAACTGCTTTACATCATTGTTTTTAGTTCCTGAACTGGTCATATATTTAATTTACATTACTTTTAAGCTTAGAGTGCATAAGCTTTTTTTTTTCTTTAATAACTATGCTTGTGTATTGTGCATGAATAGTTGTTCTTAAAGAATCCTTGTTTTTCACTAATGTTAATAGGTTTTAGGGATAAAGGACCAATCATCCCAATCATACGATCAACAAATCTACCATGTAAAAAAAAAAATTAGGTATATATACAAAGCATACAAATTATTCATTTTGATCAGTATCAAAGATCACTCGATATGGCAATATTCCTCTCTTCCTATAAAAATTTATCTGTCAACTTTATAGCTATCAACGGTGAAATTTTGCATGTCAGTACATCTGTCAAATCCGAAGTTTGCATGCGTCCGACTAAGAATATATTCCGATCAGACTAATGTATAAAAATACTGGGACTAAATTATTTTAAGACTTATTTTACCCACAGGGGGTTTGATATGGGTATTTCAACCATCGTACGCTTTCAAAGGGAATAAAATCGTTGTTCAACCCATTTCCGTGCCTTCTTTTATTTCAACTTGGAAGAATTATATTTATTTGTAATTAATAATTAAATTGATTAACTGTCGATATTATCGATCGATCTATTGTACATTGTTGTAGAAAGAGTTAAAGTGAATCTAATGTGAATTTTCACTGCGAGAAATATTGTACAAATAATAATTTTGAGCAAGCAAAAAATTGTGTGGGAAGTGGGAAGCAAGGCTAAGTCTAATTGACGCAAATTATACCCAGTTTTGTGCGATCCAAACCAAAATAAAGTCTAAAATACTCTAGTAGTAACGAAGTTTTAAAGGTGCCTGAGTCTTTAGGCAAGTACACCGAGTGGACTAGTTGGTTCAATACATTTACAATGCTGATAGGGTCGATGCTGAGCTTGACTTGTTTTATCGAAGCTAATACATTTACGATCAGGTGTGTTATTCGATACTGAGAAGCCATTGAACAGCTTCAGAAACCAGACAGTACTGGAATGGGCACAATTCTTGTTAAATCGAAACTTCGTTCCATATGGTGAATAAAACCGGCATTATATATATAAATTAATGAGTTCATTATTAAGCTTTATTAGCTTTATTAGCGTCAGTGCCTTTTAGCGACATCAAAAGAATTGAAATGAACGTAACTAAGCCAATCCCAAGAAGTCCATGGTCTGAGGCAGCGGTCACCTTGTGACCTTAGTTTGGTATGAGAGCGAGAATTTGCAATCGCAAGCCTCCAGTTCCGCCACAGCTGCTCCACAGCAACAAGCATATGTAAGTCCTGTTCTTAGTGCCGAACAAGTAATCTTAGCCACAGCTGTTGTAAAGTTAAAAGATAGATTTTAGCACTCTCATCACGCAAGAGCACTTTCAGATTCTGGATCAACTTTATATCAGAAGACTACATCGTGTAGATGCGCCACTGAAAAAGTCACAGTGGGAACCACTGCATCAAACACAAGGACCATCATCGGTTCAATCTCGCTTAAATTCTCATTCTTTTGGGGTTGATTTTTGGTTTCAGAGTTCTATCTTTACATACCAACCTGATCAACCACTCTTCACTGTGGAATATATCACCAATTATTGAACTGGCCAAACTTCGATTCCACAAGCCTGCGAGAGTAAAGATGAAAATTTTTTCGACCTACTTTCTGCTGGCCAAATAAAACTGTCTCCCGACCATCCAACTATTCAGAAAATAGTGTTGGGATAATATTCGCAAGGCACATCACCGCAAGCAATCATTAACTCTTCCGCAATTGATATCAACAAACTGAACAAATTGAATGTAAGCGAAATTTTAAGCAGAATGTGCGTAGCGTGGAATCTGGCAGATTCGAGGTCAAATTGTCATTTTAAACGAGTCCAAAAGTATGGGGATTATCCTTTGAGAATGCAAAACGTTAGTTTTTGGCTTTAGAGGGCAGACTTGAAAAGGATGACGAACTGCGAAATATGTATATCGATTTTAAGAAGGAATATCGTGTCCATATGTGACCGCTTTCGTCAACTCCTCCAGGACTGCACTATTACATTCCCGATCAATGCGACCTGCGTCCTGATGGTATGACCACAAAATTGCGCGTAGTTTTCGATGTGTCAAGCAAGACGTCAACGTCAATCTCACTAAACGAGACTTCGATGATTGGTCCAACTATTCAGAAGGAGCTATATTTAAACCTTGCGCGATTTCGGTTGCATAAGTAAGCATTGACAGCCGACATTTAAAAAATATATCGACAGGCAGACATCGCTAAGGAGGATCGGATGTTTCAGTTGATTGTGTGGAAGCGATATAGATCAGAAAGCTTGCAGATATTTCAACTCAACATTGCAACTTGTAGCACTGCCTCCGCTCCCATTCGCGCCATACGTTGCCTTGGGGAATTCTGTTTTTAAACTTGGGGGTTTCAAGTTAGGCAAATGGGCCACAAACCACAAAAGTTTGCTGAATGGAAGTAGTGAAGAAAAGTCGTAAGAGTTTGATCCTTCGGCATCTGTTAAATGAAATCAAGTGGAATCCTAAAGCTGATGCATTCAATAATTAGCTGGATGATTCATATAATTCTTTAAAACAAACCAAGCCTAATTTGCTGTCGATTGTTTGACCCGTTAAGATTGTTGACTTGTCAAAAATTCATCGCAGCGCGCGTGATGGCAACCACAGTCGGCGAAGACGGTAAAGTGCGCGTGGCGGAGATTCACACACCGACCGCAATCGATTAAATTCGCTTCTTTCAGGCAATCGCTGACTTCCTTCAGCAGCTCGCAGTACTTCCCAAAAGTTTTCGAGATTATCCATGTTGGTTAATACGCGATTGCGCAAGCGTTAAGGAATCACCTATTCTATTAATCTACACAATCTCTGAGCTGCGTTGCATAGCCTGAATGGCATCATTCGGAACTGATAGAGAGGCCTGGCGGAATGCTGTGTATTCGCTACTCTTGGGGTCCTGCTCTAGCTGCCAGAACGCATGCTTCAGATCTACGTTACTTATGTTTATGGTGTCGGCAGCGCGTATGCATCTATGATGGTCAAATTGTTCAACTTGCGGCCATCCAGACACAGTCGTACTTCCGGGTTCCTGACGAGTGTCATTCGGTTGTGCCACGGACTCAATAGTTGCTGCAGTGAAGTGCTAGTGAAGACACTGCGCAGAATCGTTTTTTAACTGTCACCGCGTCATCCACTAGCTGAATAGTATGTATTTTCATGTTTGTGTGTCCCAATCCTCGAGATTTGTAATTCTGGAAATCTTCGTTGCCTGTTGCAGTCGATGTTGTTGTTCCACATGCAGCTCATTATTGGTGCGCCTTTGGTCGTGAACTCTGCATCGACATACCCCACCTCCGCAACTACTTAAATTTTCCGATTTCATCCAAAAGTCTACTCCAAAATACAGTGACTGCTTCAGAGATAGGCACTATATTGAGGCATAGATACGACCCACAGTGTGCCACCAGCTGACTGATCTGTCGATTATCAATTGCAGGCAATCTTCTCCTAGCAAACCGACGGATACTCCCGTTTTCAGCAGCCCAGCAATCTCTTTCTCTCGATCGTCAGTTTTGACAGCCGATAATATCCTGCATACCACATTCCTAATGTTCATTTTTATTACTTTTATTACGTCATGATCTGACGGCGTTGCCAATCGGGAGTGCATAACCGCGCATCGCCTGGAAGTACTCGTCGATCGCTCTCGCACAATTCGTGTTCAAGCAAAAAATTTTAACGCCTGGTCCCGAACTGTTGCTGCAATGAGAATCTCAAGTTTGGCCATTCAGAATTCCCGGATGGGAGTAAATGCATCCAATACCACTTCTTTGCCTGACCCTTAACCAAGACATGGAAATCGCGCAACACTTCCCTTCATGGAACCTGGTAGGTTAGCTGCATGTGTTCTAACCGAAAGATAAATTCCGTCACCGGCAACAAAGTTCCGCTATCAAATACCAGTATCACTCTCCGGAAATGCAACACTTCCGTCTTCGGCTCATGGGCAGAGGGGCAAATGAAACAGACTTGCCAATCGGTGCCTCTGAGCTACTGAGGAGTACCGGATTTGTTTGGCCCTCTGAGCGGCTTTCAAGAATCGATGATCGCTCGCTTCAGCCGGATGCACAGACGGTCGAGTCTCGTTGCTGATTGTGTCCGTGCTTCTGGGAATGCCTTATTCGTTGAGCTGCCCTTTTCTCACACTGTCGTGCTCCAGCGTAAGCTCGTATCTCTGATATCTCTTCTTTATAAGCTGGAGCATGCCATCTCTCATTTGCGCAATGATGTGAATTCTGGAACAATGCCAACTTTAAAGCCGATGCTGTTTCGGTGGGGATTGCGACCACTTTCTGCTTTTCCTGAGCTGCTGCTGACGTCGATTGTCCCTCGCTGCCTCCCATGATACCTACTGTGTTGGCATCCCGCAGTTTGGCCTCTAATGGTGAATTGCTATCTATTTCGGATATCGGGGTTGGATTCTCTGAGATTGGGTCCTCTACCTCGTATGAAATTTACACCGCTCCTAAATCTCCCATTTAATATCTGTTTCTCCTTTTCCCCCTTCGCCATCACCAAAATTAATTCGCCAACAATTTCTACTTTCTTTAGCGACCACAAAATATTTTTCTTCTTTTTGTATTTTTACAGATAGACATTCACATAAATAATTGTGTGAGATAAGTTTTGGGTCAGACAAATGAAAATTTAGCCATTGTATTTTCCTACATTTTTATTGTTGAGGTTGTCGCGTGACTATGTCTTCTGCTATTTGTTTGGAAAATATGTTTAATTTTAAGAAAAACCTGAGGCCAACCAGAGGTGGTGGCCAATAACCTTCTCTGGTGACCTGATCTTCGCCTGTCTTTTCTGCGGCACCTCCCGTATAGTGGCACTTCTGGTTCGGCAACACTTTTAAATTTAATAAAAGATATATTGTTTTTACTAACACAACGACCCTTTTACGTTTCTTTTTTTTTAATTTATATTTTTGAAATTACTGTAGATTCGCCTATTTTTAAAATCTTGTTTTTTTTTGCATACGGCCGGTCTGCACTGGGTTTTCTCTTTTTCTTAGGCTACTCCCATCAACAAAAACCGCTCTTCCTTTTAAAAATGCACAGAGTCACGATTTGGAACTTGTGACTCCGATAACTGCGAACCCCTTGAATCCATCGATATATTTGCTCATCTATCGAGAACCGTCTTCAAGTGGCAATCAAAATACAGCATATTGTTTTGTTGGCTGTTTTTTTCTATTTCTTTTTTATACATTTCTTCCCGTAACAACCGATTAGGTTCCCTTCCATCTTTTTTGCATAGGATGTCTTCATATTTTAAGAGTAGGACCCAAAGAGTCATGCTGAGGCTGACTACATCGAAACAAGTTCTCGTTACTTCTGGTGTACCTCAAGGTAGTCATCTTGGACCTTTACTCTTTACTCTTTTTATAAAAGATCCCCCTCTGGTATATCATATGCCTATGTAGATATGTATGCGGACGATGTGAAACTTATTTTTTCATACACTTATTCCCTACATCACTCTCGTCTACAAGATGATTTGAACAAGTGTTCAAAGTGTATGTTTATGATCCCTTCAAAACCAAACTTCTATACTGCTATTGCCCTACGAGGTTTAAATTGGGGCCCCAATCTTTTGCTTACCATCGTACTCTAGCAGGCTTCTTCTTCTTGATCTTCTGTCGTTAAGAAACAATGACAATCCTCTGTGTTGTCTTTCTACATAAGTTGATTGTTGGTCACGTAGATTTTTCTTTTGTGTTAGGGCTTCTTCAATTCTCTGCTCCGTCCAGACCCACCAGGAATTATCGCCCTTACTCTTACTTCCGTGCACAATAGATTACGTTATACACAATTCTTTTCGTGTACTATACAAAAAGTACACTTGTTTTGTATCACGTTTTCTCCACCGAGAGTTCTCTCTAAAATTGTTTTTTTTAGGATACCTTCGGAAGCTCACTGAACGTTCCCAGCTATGAGCAGGGGCATAGCTTGCCGGACTCTATGTAGCACTCTACATATCTTTTTCAGTTTTCCTATTTATTTGTATTCTAAAATAATATAGTAAATTAAGATTATTTTTTAAATTTTTACTTAAGAATACCATTTTCTCTACTTATACCTTCCTTCTTAGCTGCAGGCTCTAATAATGTTACTGAAAAAAATTGGTGTGAAAAGGGGCACAGCTGGCCGGACTGGCAAATAAAATACCTCCATCGTTAGCATTAGACACTTGTTTTGTCGACCGTTAATAAACAAATTAATGTATAAATAGTGCATGCTAACATTATAAGAAATTATGTTCTTTAGAGTTAGTGGAGTTTTGGACAATAAGCCAGTGGGTACAGCTCTCAAGCTTCTTAATTTAACTAAGTTTTCCGTTGTTTATCAAGCAGTCAACGACCTAACTTATACAACTTTCGGACTCTTTTAACCACCACAATTAGGCTGTTTAATTTAGTATAATCGGATTATCTGGGTATTTGATAGTGCGTTGTTACGGAACTGCTTTTTCCCTTTGGGCCGCACCGGCAGGCTCATCGGTTCTCTAAGGGTAGTTCCATCCCTGGCTCGCATTCCGTACATTCGATATCAACAAGCTACAACATATGTATCAAATCAGACCCACACAAAAATATCGCATAACGAACTACAAAATCAATAATCATCAAACAGCTGAAACTATAACAAGTGAACAACATAAATAGCTGGAACGCCGAATAAATGAAAACAACAAAGGTGAGACTCTAATATGAATTAAAAAAAGACACTACTTATCCACTTGATTTTTTCAGATTGGGTCCGGGTTCCGGACCCAGCGTATCCGCCCTACCTGAGACTACACCCAGTTCTCGTCTCCCTTATTTTTGGCCACTTGTTGAAACGAACTCACTCAAACTTTCTTCGCTTGTCTTGACCCTTGTTGCTCCCTTGTCCTCCTCCCATCTCGAAGAATATTTGACCACGTATAGGGATTGTCTGCCCGGAAAATGTGGTCAACCAGTCTGGCTATATTTTCTTAATTTTAACCTGCAGTTGACCGCTGACAAAGTCGGACTCCTCTTATAACAATTGGGCAGCAACATGCTCGGTGCCGAAATTCGGCACACGCATACATCGAAAATGTGGTCACCGTTGTTGTCCATATGCACATTGCATTTCTGGGTCAGCGGCCCAGTTGGAGGCCAAAGGCATTACCAAGGGCAACCGATCTGCTCTACTCCTGATCTTTCTTTGAGCGAATCGGGGGGCCAATCGCAATCGCACTTTTACATTACCCCTCACGGCGTAGTGGATCGCAAGGCGGGCGTTGCCACCCTTTAGATAATTGGACGCCACTGTGCTGTCGAATCCATCTCCGATACCCTGACTACGTAACAAAAGATTTCGGCATGGCCGATAATATTGAACGCAAACAAACAAAACAAATTATCGACCCTGCCGATACAACACGATTACAATTATCAATTACAATCTGCGTGCGCATTTTCTATATTGGTCCACCCAGCCGGCTAATAAGAATGCCCAACGTAGGCAACACCCACAACAAATAATCAACCTGCGAGACTGACCAAACAGAATGGTTGCTGCCGCCACCAACCCCTGGCGAAGAGGTGAGCAAATTAGGCTTATATTCGTAAATCTATTGCGTGAAAAACGCCTAGCCTAGGGACGTGGGTCCCTGAAGATTATCGGCAAGACGTTGGTATTCACGGCTCGGACGACGCTGCTCTTCAGGAATTTCCTGGTGAACTTGGCATTGAAGGCTTTGCCAAAGCTGCTAAGTGCGAAGTTGCGCCTTGCGCAGAAAAGGCGATGGCGCGCGCGTTGGCCATAGCTTTGGCGACATCGCTCGTACGCGGTGTGCAGGTGTTCCTTAACCTGGCTTAGGATTACAGCCAGCATGCCCTTGGCGTCAAGGTCAGAAATGCTGTGATCCATCAATGACTACATATTCCTGACCAGAATCGGTCCGGATCGCCACTTCTACCTCTGGTTGGTACGCGACCCGTTCCCTGTGCTCTTGGCCCAAGTAGATTCTGATTGCAGACAGTACTGTGCGGCACGCCAAATTTGAAGAACACCTAAGAAGCTAGGAAGTTAACGACTTCCGTAGCGGTGGCTTCCCTCATGTCCTTCAGGAAGGTGAACTTCGAAAAGTGGTCTACGACGACGACAATCCACGCAGCCCTTGTTTTAACCGTTTATATTTCGATATATATCTTCTGGAAGGGGCGGTCGATGCGTATTTCTTCTCCAATTCCGACCTGCATCCTATAATTTTGTGCCTTGGCCTCCTTACAGGTATCGCAGTTCTTCACGTAGCTCCTGACTTGACTCGCCATGTTGGGCCAATTATAACGCCTGCGCTTGTAGCGTTTTTTTTTTATACCACCATGAGCTCACGTCCGCATGTGCTTGTTGGATGAGTCCTGCAGTCCATAACTCCCAGCTAGTGCCTTCAACTTCATCCTCCAAGCTCTCGTGCACCGTCTTCTTGAACAGGAGTCCGTACCGCTCTCTTCGATTCGGCAATTTCTGTTGTTGGCTCATCACCTCGTTTTTCAGCTCTTGATGATCGGCTGTCTCGAACTCCAGGGTCTGGAATCCTTACAGATATTCCGGAGTCAATTCAACCTCTTCCACGCATCGGGAGAAAGTGTCGGCGACGACATTATCGGCAAAACGCGAAATTGAGGTCGACGCTTGAAATAAAGTGCGCCTCGTCGATGCGTGACAAGATGCGCTCCATGCTTGGGAGCGGGTAAGCCTCCTTCACCGTCACGCTATTGAGTTAACGAGCGTCTAAACAAAACCGATTCTTCCCAAGCCTCATCACCACCGTCGTCCGGTTGCTCCAGGGGCTGTCACTCTCCTCGATGATGCCTAATTTTCACCTTGGTCACTCCTTCACAGGTTCGGCTCCCTCGATCAGCTGTATTCGATGCTGCAACAGGTGAGTATTTCCTAGGCCATCCTTTTCAAATTTGATAAATCTCTGTTTTACACCCTCCAATTGACTCCTCTGGTTGTTGTCCAGGTCCCACATTTCCAGATCCGTCACGCAGTAGTCGTCGTCTCGGTAAAAAGCCCCCGCTGGGTTCGCTACCGTTACCTCGGATGCCTCTGGAAGCGCTACGGACTTTATGGCCGGCCCGAGCAACTCTGGAACAGCTCCTGTTGCAGGTCCGGGCTCATGTAAAATACGATTACTTCTTTCTTACTCCCGTATTTCACAGGCAGGACGACGCGGCCTAACATTGGGCGATTGGCCCCCGCCGCAGTGCACATCATCGGTGCGTAAGGCTGTGCTTCTCATCGCAATTTCTCCACTTACTCCCGGCATTCTCGTCCCAGCAGATTGACGGAGGCTTCAGTGTCTAATAACCTTTTCATTTTAATCCCAGCGACCTCCACATCGGCGAATACGCGCGGGTCCATGCACTCCTCCTGTCTCACAGCCCCCTGCATTTGCGGAAACTCGCCCAAGCCTTCGCCACTCGTCGGGTGGCCAGCGTCATCCCATCCAGCTGTCGCCACATATCCTATTTCGGGCAGAGATGTATGCCCGAACACGTTATTCATATGGTGAGCTCCGTTATGTCCTTCCTTTCGTCATATCCTTATACATAGCCTTATTCATATCCGTATCTTATTCTGATACTTATTGTTTATATTCGTCTCTATCTTATCTATTGGCTCTGGAAGGTGCTCCTTTCCTGCATTTCCGCGCTCGCCGTCCCGTAACGCGTCTGTTTCGCAACTATCCCGCACTGTGGGCAGAGTGTGTCCGGCTTTCCGCATCTATAGCATAATATCCCCCGCTCTTTAGACAGGCAGTCTCTAAAGACATGGAACTGCCCACAGTTCCAGCATACAAGTCGGGAAGATGTCTTGCCACTCACGAAGGCCTCTTCCAGTTCTCTAGCCGTGGTTTCCGCACGACGTGGTGGTACCTCAACCTCGCGAACTGTTGGCTTTTCTCCTTGCGAGTAGCGCCACAGCTGCAATTACCCCATTCGGTTTCTGCACCAAATGTGCCTCTCCACTTCTATGCACTAATGGCGCAGCTCATCCATCACATAAATATATTTTGGGAGTCCCTCTTTCAAACCACGCTTTATAATTTTCACCAGCTCGCGGTCGCTCAGCGGCTTTTGGAATCGCGCGGCGAGTTGACGCATGTGGTGGATGTAATTATCCATATCTTCGCTATCAGTTGCTCTCGTTGTAGTAGCTCCTGCATAATCCCATGCTCCGTCTGATAGCCCCGGAATCTGCATCTAATTCATCATTCGCATCATTCGCGGGCACGGCCAGTCAGGAACAGGCGAAAGCCGCGCAGGACCTCCTTCCATGGGCATTGATATTGCTTCTGCAGGAACTCCGGACGAAACGCGAAATCCTCGACAGAATTAATGACGTCCTTGCCGCCGACGTTCCACCGCTTGAGTTTCAAATACGCCAATGCTTAATCCGGCTGAAAGTCATCCGCCCTCCGGTCCTCTACTCGGAAGTGGCAATTGTTAGGCGATTCTACGACGAATACTGGGCTACTGGTTAAGTAATCCGCCCCTCGCAAGCCTTCTCTGTGTGGCTTCGGTGGCAACGATGGTGGAAATGCCTAGCGCTGTATGCCTTCGCGCTCCTTTGGGACGGCGTGTGTTCGCGGACCTGGCACGACGTATCTCAGCGGCAGCGGCGCAATGTTAGGCTCTCCGGCGTGGCTCCCTAAGCACATCAATGATGCCCTTTTTCATATCCATGAAGCCTGTTCGGATCGCCTCGCGGATGGACACGCTGCTGCCGGATGGCAGGGCATGCAGATAAGTCTAGTGGGCTTGAGCTATCGCCGCGTTCGCTGCCGATGTGGAACTCCAGGCCCCGTGGAGGTCTACCAGATTCCCCTCCAGCGGGATCTGTCTCTTAGGAAATCCTCGGAAGTTCATGGGAGTTCTAAAAAGATCTCCTGCCGGACGTGGCGGTGGCAGTGCTGACCCTCCGACAGCATCAGAAACTCAGTCAGACACTTGTCCCTCGGCCATACTAATGTCTTAAGAACAATGTAGCCCTCTCTTTTATAAGGCCTACAAATTCTAAACTAGTCAAAAAATACCAATAAATAGGTTCACGTAGATAAATAAATAAAAATCCACCAAAAACTTACTAATATCAAACAATTAATAAATATATAACCTCAAAAATCTTACCTATGTAATTGAATAAGGAAATAAAATAAATATCGACAGCATAATATGACTCTCGAAAATAATTTCCCATGTTGTAGCGAAAGATCATGTACTTCGGGGGGAAAGAGAAAACAAATCCTAACACAGGCTAAATATTCTACGCACAATCTGGACTGTGGACAACATTGGGGCATGCTGTGTGACTGGTGCGGCGCAGGATCGCATCTATATCGTCCTGGGTCACCTGTCTCCGAAGCTCTTAAAATTGCGCCATCAATCGCGACAAGAAAACTCCTAATGTTAAGATCAACAATGGCAAGATCCGTCTCCGTCGCTCTTCTGGCCATTCTTGGGGTTTTCTATGTGACAGATGCGGCACAGGCTTGATTCTACATCGTCCTGGGTCACCTGTCCCCGAAGAGCATCTAACTACGGTCAGCACACATCCAACATAAACACTGAATAAGACAAAACAACTAATAATTAATAAATATCATCTGACAAAACTATGATGTACGGTCGCAAACGTTTCGCCAACATGCGAACGTGACTTACCGCCATCAGCCACGACAAGAAAAACTTCTCATTCTCATGGATATTCTGGTAATATCTACCTCCGTCGTGCTTCTTGGATTCCAATACACGCTGCACGATTATGGCCCACCTACTCGTGCCATATAAGACATCCGCGGTGTGGATCCTTAAGCCAAGATAAACTTTCCTCTTAACCCACATTGACATTTTAATATATTTTTTTGATTTGCGCTCCAAGTTCAACGAAGCCGTGTGCTTCTTCAAAAATTGGGCGCTATATTATTACGGCTGGCTCATCTGTTCCTTAGGGGTAGTCCCAACCCTGTCCCGCAGTCCGCACAATCGATATCAACAAGCTGCAACATCTGTAGCAAAACAGACCTTTACAAAAATATCGCAAACGAACTACAAAATCGATTAACATCAAACAGCTGTAACTACTAACAGATGATCAAAATAAATAGCTGGAACGAAGAATAAATGAAAACATCAAAGGTGGGACTCTTATATGAATTAACAAAACACACTACTTATCCAGGTCAAATTTCCGATTAGACAGCCCGACGGATCTTGGGCCAGAGCACCAGAGGAACGTGCTGATGCATACGCCGAAGACTTAGAGAAACGCTTCAAGCCTTTTAATACAAGCTCAGCAAACATGAGATCCCAGGTCAGTTAAGCCTCCTAGTTTTTCCAATCACAGTTAACGAAGTCTCAGTCCGCATAGCAGGACTTAAGACTAGAAAAGCTCCTGGTGAGGATGGGATTGACAACATAACGCTTAAAACAGGGGTGCACTTAGACAGGCGATTGACCTTTAGTAAACACATCGCAAGTATCACAGGAGCCCTGAAAGGAGATTAAGCAAATTTAGATGGCTGCTTACCAGTATCAATGCGCTATCTTTAGAAGAACCCTTGACAGGGTTCGAACCCGCAACTGCCCGCATTACTGCTGGCGCCTCTACTCAGCAGCCACACCAGCCAAAAAAAATGGTTTCCTCGTTAGGGTTCGAACTCGCAACAGAACGCACTACTTGCCGCCGCCTCTACTCAACAGCCACACCAATAATTGAGTCTTAACGAAAAAAAAAACACGAATTAAAATAGGAGCACAGAAAATAATACAATCGCAATTGCAATGGTGTTGATAGAATTCATAGCAGACGCGCATGAATGTGTGTGTGTACAAGGAATTTTCGCTTGGAAAGCCAAAACAAGTTTTCCTTATTAATTTCTGTGTTTCTTAACTGATGATGATATTTTCTACAGTACATCTTATTGTGTTATAGAATAGTTGTGTATTCTCAAAAAGTCAATTGCATTTAACTTGTGGCTTTTATTGGTGGGCAGCATAAATTGGTTTATTTACTTAATTTATAGCTATGTGGTAGAAACGGGGAGGTGGTGATAGGTTTAACATGAAAGATACTATGAAAGATATACTATTTTAGAAGCTACATGTCAAGTTTGGTGACTCCAGCTCATTTTATTTACCAAAATTGCTCAAAAAACAGGATTTCGATATCGATTTTTATCGATTACTTGGAAAGGGGGAAGTCATCGAATATCGGAAACAAACTCGATCTGCGCGGGCACTAGGATGACCTACGTTCCTAGCTCGACGTCTCGGCGTTCATACCTACGGCTATTGATGCTGATCAAGAATATATGTATATACTCTATAGGGTCGGAGATGCTTCCTTCTGCCTGTTATATACATTTGCACACATACATTATAGAGGTTTTACCCATTTTAATGGGTTCAGGTTATAAAAAGATGGTTCTTTTTATTTTGTTCGGCATGATCCAATGATCATTTATCATTTATTTCAATTTTTTTTTCTACAAGGTGCGTTTGCGTATAAGCCCTATGTTGATCGTAGAATTGTAGAAAATTCTATTAAGGCAGTCTCGACTATTGCACTGATGGTATTAAAGTATTTTATTTTTCAGTTGATTAACTGTATTATTAAAGACAAGAAAATATGTATTAACGCTATCAAAATTTGATTTGCGATAAAAAAGTCAAGTTCAGCAAGTAGAAAAAAATACAACTGTGTATACCGGTTTGAAAAACATACTAATAATCCATATATATTGAATTCAGACAACATTACGAAACGTGGCTAGTGTCATCTTAAAAATGTATATATGAGAATATACCGCCCTGTCAATAAAGCGTAAAAGAACTAGTAGTTCGCGAATTAAACATGAGATAAGAACTAAAGAAATGAATTGTTTTAGGTGAACTGAATGTGGATTGTAAAACAATGAAAAAGTGATAAATAGTGTTTACATTTGTTTTCTAATTTGTTTTAAAGTTATAATTTAAAATATAACAAAAGAGTAAAAGGTGTTCTAATTCCATCAAAAGTGTAAACCAACAACATTACTTATAATTATGTATAATGTACCACATAAGTATCGCCAAGTTTGTCGATTGTGCCTCACTTTGGTTAATGAGCAAGATATTGCTGATTTACAAATATATAACAGTGAAAAAAGTCCCAATGAAAAACTTAACCAACATATTCATAACTTTAAAAAGTGCAATATAAATGATAATTTATCAAAATGTGTATCCAATGCCTTCGACTCAAAATCATGTTGCTGTCAATGTGATAACTCGTTATCAGCAGTGGAAAGCAATAATGAAATGGGCTCATTGAATCATCTTCACAAAAGCAATTACACACCAAGTGTGCCTTCTGCCTCTGTCAACCCGCCATGCATTATAGAATCCAAAAAATTTGATCCAATATTTTCAAATAAAAATAGTCTGCAAACTAATTTAACAACAACATTACACTTTCAATCACCATCAACGACACAAGACGTAGAACTACAAAAAGGAGTAACACCTAAATCAATTGGTGAGGGCGAGCATCAAATTATACATAGCCTACCCAGCATAGGATATGACACTGCTGAATCTATTCCCACAAAAAATCTATTTTATGAAGTTGACGAAAATTCTTCAACACACGAGGAGTACAACCAAGAGCATAAAGATGATTCATCACCGCATATTTCAATTCAGATATTCAACTGTCTCTCTATTAAGGTAAGGTGAAGTAGTTTTTAATTCAACATACATACGTATGCGCATACAAATGCTTGGATATGTGTGTGTGTGTTTGTGTTTGTGTGTGTGCGTGTGTGTTCATGTGTTCATGTTTTTTTTCCCGTCATCCGTACTTGTATATACTATGCATTATGTGTAATAACAAACTCGCTGCCATTACATTTAAAAATAAGAGAAATGTTTCAAATTGTCTTTCGTTTTTGCAACGTATAAACTCAGATGAGCACATATTACTATATACATACATATATGTATGAATACATAACTACGTACCTATTAATAATACGTATGTGAACATGTTAATAAATAGAAAGGTACAAACGAAAATATAATACAATAAATTACTGTTTGCATTGTTGGAATAATAGCAGTTTAAATACGTTTATGTAATCATAATAAATACATTTTAAAATGTCACCTCTTTATTTGAATACTATTGTATGTAAATAAGTGAAAATGATGTATTGAAATCGCAAAATAATTAAGAATTTCTGTCTGTCAAATTCATATCCAATTCGAATTCTTAGGTGACACAAAAATCTAGTGCTATGCTAATTTTTTGTTTAATTTATTATTTTAGGGCCATCATTTTACAGATAGTCGTTAGATAGCTTGGTATAGATAAACAGAAAAAGCTGAAGGAAAATTGTAAACCGGTGCTGGATTCAATTGAAAAAATATAAATATGGCTTTAAAGATTGGATTTATCTCCGGATGAGTTTTAATTTTAATAAAAGAGAATATCTTACCAAGCCTAATTTTTTTGACTGGCTACCAAATCCAACTCGTTAAAAATGGGTAAAAAGGGTAAAATGTATTTGTGCAAATGTATGTAGGCAGAAGGAAGCATATCCGACCCCATAGAGTATATATGTTCTTGATCAGCATCAACAGCCGAGCCGATCTAGCCATGTCCGTCTGTCCGTATGTATGAACGCAAGGATCTCCTCATAGCTTATAAGAGCTACCTGATTTGATATTTGGAACATAGGTCCTCTTAAGCGCAGTACGAGATAATTGATAACTTGCCCGGTTTCCAAACAATTGATAACAATTGATATCAAAATTATATTTTTTGTGCTAATCTTATAGGTTTTAAGAGCTGGAGGCATCAAATTTGAATAGTATATACAGATCAAGTATCTCTCGTTTTATCGCGTTCGCCATCCGCCCGCATCCACACCATAGCTTTAAATCAAATAAATAAACCAATGCGAACTACACACCATTTTAAGACACAATACGAATATTCTAAGCATATGATCTACTGTTGAAAATTTCATCAAGATCGGTTAAGAAACACATAAGTAATTAAACAAAACGTGTTCTTATGTTTACACGTGTTTGCGGCAGCTAGCTCAAATTGCAAGAATTTCGTTATACATGCTCACAATTCGCACCAGAAGTTTTTACCAGCATAATACATTTTGCACTATATTTTGTAAAAATATGCGCTCTGTTGATATCCTTTGATGGACTTCAAACTATTTTTCAAATATCTATGTAAAGTCGAATTATGGATGTAAACTTAAAGATACTAGATTAATATTCGAAATTTCATATGAAAAAGGCGCAGTCAATGGAGTAGGATCGATTTTAACATAAAAGTTTGCTAGCTTGCTTTTATGAGATGATTTTAGGACCCTGAACTTATTAAAAGTGTGTAAAAAGGGTATAATGGTTTTGTGCAAATGTATGCAAAGCAACAGGCAAAAAAAAAATTGTTTAGCATCAAATGCTGAGTCGATCTAGCCATGTTCATCCGTCCATATGTATGAACGCGTGGATCTCAGAACCTATAAGAATTAGCAACTTGAACGTAGTTCCTATTAATAGACGCTTTGTACAGGTTTGTTTAAAATTATCGGTAACTTGCCCCATTGTCATGCAGTCTAAAAAAATCTATATCGAAAATCAGGAAATGGTAAATGGATAACGATACCTCCCACTGTTCGTCCCAAAATAAAAAAAAAGCAAGTCTTCGGCTCTGTGACTACACATATTTTGATGCCAATCTTATGGCTCTGCCTATGGTACGGAGCTCCGCTGCGTATGTGAGTGTGTATTTGTGTTTTGTATACAAGAAAGCTAGAATGATTGAACCGTAATTTGGCTCCGAAATTTATTTGTAGATGATGTATGTATGTGTTTTAGAGGATTGATTTTGGGTTTCTGTGTTTTTTTGCAACAAAAAAAAAATTGAAAATTTGTTAACACGTAAATTACTCTGGATATTCTTCGTTGTCAACCCTGAAAATCAAAATCTCAGAATATGAATATAAAAGTCAAACTACCTAAATGATCGAAGCTTCAGCTCATCGCTAACGATAAGAACAGTGTACTCCATTTAAGACAAAAATATAAGCAAACCCTCTCCTTATGACGACAAAAAAAAGAAGCACTCATACAGATCCATTAGTCTCAATTCTGCCCTCTCATCTTTTGGTTTGCAGACACTTTTGACAACGTGCTACCAGACCATTTATTTGGGTTCTGAGGACGCCATAATGCGATTGAGTAGATCCACCTTTTTGTAAGACACATTGTCAGCGCCTTCGAGAGGATGAAGTATTCTGTTGCCGTATTTCTGGACGTTTGACAGTCCTCCAACATGAGAGCCTCTTTCATAAGCTTATGACCCTGCTCGCCTAAAGCGACGGCACCCGACGGATCTCTGAGTCTCGCGGCCGATCGTGGAGTAGCAGACTTTTGAAGCCCTTTCTGGACTCTGCGGAGTATAATGTGCATTGGCTCCAACGCGCACGTTCGTGCGATGAGATGAGTTTGTAATGGGTGATGCTTGGAACTTGGGGTAGTCCGGATTTGTCCTTGCTGAGCTACGTGTCGCTTGTCGGGGTCGGGGTACCTGATCCTCTTTACTTTCAGTTGCGGATGGTGCGAGTGACCGGGTTGTAGCGTACGCCTAACATGTTGGGCTTTTCGACGTTGAGGCAATATTCCGTCGCCGCTGACCAACCCAACGTTTTTAAGTCTTAAGATAATAATGGTCGATGGGATCTAAAGGACGATTGCTCTGCTTAAGTATGAGTCCAACATTGACCCTCCTGCAAGGATTTGGAATGTATTCCTAAGTAAAGCTCGCTCTGAGTAGGCAAGGTGATGTAGGATACTCTCAAAACTTGTTGAAAACGATAATGCGGCATCACCTTTGTTTGAAGGATTGTAAGGGTCAATGTCAGATCCAGGAAAGTAGAATTGTAAATTATTCTTCCTTTGTTCAATGCATATTACACTGACCCTCCCCGAAGAGAGTGGATATAAAAACATAAAGAAAAAGTCGTTCCAAGTTGGTTATATATTGTTGAATAATCTCTAATCTACTGCAGTATCGGGATTTTATCAGTAAGGTAAATTCATAGTTAGTGATGTAGTCAGCGGAATCTGGGTTTAATTTTTTGTTTACTTATTTTATATTAATCGATTGACTGCAAAAATCAGTATTAAATGCATTAGAATGGCAAAATTAAAAGTATTAAATTTAATCAGAATATAAATAACTTATTAGGGGTGAAACAAATTTGTAACATAAAAATGAGAAAAAAAAAAAGTATGAAAAAAGTAAACAAATTTGAAATACGCTTAATTTTAAGGGTATAAAGATTGTGAGTGGGAAATCACCGACCCCGTGGGGTCATAGCTGAAAATAGTCAGTGAGTTCTCGAAGATATTCTGAAAGCAATGATTTTATAAGGGGTAGAAAGACTTCTATGGAGAACGCGATTGGGGTCGCAACTTAAACTCAATAAGACAAAAAGTAGAAATTGCTTTTGAAACTGCTTCAATGCGATCCACACAAGTTCTCAATGCTGTCATTATCGCCTTCAAGCGATTATCCAAATATTACCCCTGTGGTATCCCCTAGAGTAGTCCCTGTAGTCGATCCTGCCCGTCAGCGAAACTGCTTCAGCACCGTCAGCTTCTGGCCGCAAAGATAGACCTGCGCGCAATCTAGCCCAGATTGTTAAAAATAAAGCTCCGGTTTTATCTTCAACCCCATCAGGTCCTATTTTGTTTGTACATAGAAATGATCGGCCAACTTTAGTTGGTTGGGGTATTAATTGCCGTTAAAGTCACTTTACAGTCAGAACTATTCTGTTTTACTAACCCTACTGACGCTGAGATTGTCTCAGTTAAAGTGTCTCTTCTATCACGCGATATCTATATTACATACTCCTAATATCCTCCTTTTTCTGATATTCAAGTTTATATGAATCATTTTACTTGGAGTAAAGAAGTTTTTTCCCACGTGCGTTTTAATGAACTTCTACAGTGTTGGGTGGTTTTAATTTACCGAACATCTCCGGGTTATAATTCATTGCCGAAAATTATCTAGTACCTTCAGCTAAAAATGTTTCAAATCAATTTAATTTCTTATCATTTGAATAGAACACTTGATCTTGTGTTTGTTAACGATTACCTTATTGCTAATGTGTCCTGCTTTATCTCTTTCTGAGGCTGTATATCATCCTACTTTAGAGGTTGCAATATTCAATTGTAATCCTCCTATTTCACATTCACTAGCTACCAATAAGCCCCGCCGTTGCTTTTGCAGAGGAAACTATTCCTTGCTTAATGAACGTATTCATGCAACGATTGGTCTTTTTTATATGACTCGGTTGAAATGAATATTGATATTAATTTTTTTTAATAACACCCTGAACTCCATTTTAGATGTGTGTAATCCCATCTGGTTTATTCCCAGACTATCAAACCTCAAAAATATTAAATCTTAATATTTAAATAAGTCTGGTTTAAATATTGGTCTAAATATTCCATAGTCAAATCAAACTTCTTTTTTCTGAACTCTCAGTGCTCTGAGAATTCTCTTACTCGTTGCAAAAGGCAATTTGCAATTGTCCTAATAATATTTCTTACCCCTATAATATTACTTCCTTTAGTTCTATTACTTCCTTTAGTTCTATACTTGATCCTATTATTTCCCATTCCTCTCTCATTTCTGCTATAAATTCTTTAAAATCTTCTTTCTCTCCTTGGCCTGACAATATTGCTAGGTATCTACTGAAGGGGTGTAGTCCTTCTTCCACTATTGCTAAAGCTGTTTAATCTATCCCTTTAATCTTATATTTGTCCATCTCTTTGGAAAGATTCTTATAGCATGCTACTCCACAAGAAAGATGGAAAGTCTGATATAAAAAGTTACAGGGGCATTGAAAAACTGTCCGCTATCCTTTTATTGTTTCAAAATAATCACTTCTAATTTGCAGCATTTCTGCAAATCAGTTGTCTCCCCTGTTCAACATGGGTTCGTAAAGAATCGGTCAACTACGACCAATTTGCTTGAATTTACTTCCTTGGTAAATGATGCTTTCCTTCCTAAAATGCAAACTGATGTCATTTACCTTGACTTCAGTAAGGCGTTTGACTCTGTGCACCATGATATTTTACTTCTTAAACTTGACCGTTTAGGTTTCCCTCAGTCTCTTTTGCTTTGGTTTTGTTCTTATTTAAAAGGTAGAACCCAAAGAGTAATACTGAGGCTGACTACCTCAAAACAGGTTGGCGTTACTTCCGGTGCTCCTCAAGGTAGTCATCTTGGACATTTACTCTTTATTATTTTTACAAACGATCTCCCCTCTGTTATATCACTATGCAACTTTGGTGTTCGACCAATCAATTGCATCTTAATTGTTCAAAGTGTATGTTTATGACCTTCAATCGTATTGCACCTTATGTTGTCAGTTATACAATCGATATTACTTCATTGTAACGTACTCTAACAGTTAAGGAGCCAGGCGATCTTTTTGATTCCAAACTCTGCTCTAATTTTCTTATAGATATTATCGTTAATGAGTCAAAAGGTGTACTTGGATTCATTAAACGATGGTCGAAAGAGTTTAACGATCCTTTTATAACGAAACTCCTATACATCTCTCTTATTCGCTTGCATATGTTGTCCGTATAACAATAGCCAGGATCGTATTGAATCTGTTCATAAGAAATTTCTGCTTTTTGCCTTAAGAGGTTTAAATTAATATCCCAATCTTCGGTTGCCATCCTACTCCAGCAGGCTTCTTCTTCTTGATCTTCCGTCGTTAGGACAATCCTCGGTGTTGTCTTTCTACATAAGTCGGTTGTTGGCGTCATCGATTTATATTTTCTGTTGGGGCGTTTTCAATTCTTTGTTCCGTCTAGACCTCCTAGGAATTATCGCCCCTTATTCCTACTTATGTGCACAACAGACTGAGCTATGCACAATTCTTTTTGCTCTCTCCTAAAAAAATCGTTGCTTTCAGGATACCTTCGGAAACTCGCTTGTCCCAGCTTGTCGGACAGGCTATGCATTTTCCCCCACCGGTCGGTGCTTTCTCATCACTATGTCATTATCTATACTATAATACGCATTTACTAGTTTAAATTAAATTAAGATTATTATTAAGTTTTACTTAAGAACATTTTGATCTCTACTAACACCCTTCTTAGCTGTAGGCTCTAATAGAGTCACTGAAAAAATTAGCTATGAAAAGGGGCATAGCTGGCCGGACGGCCAAATAAAACAGCTCCATTGGTCGGTGATGCTATTAGAAAATTGGGTATTCTAATTGGGCTTTTAGCATTTAATTTTATAATTTGATGTATTGAATAATTTAGAAAGACACTCGCTTTTGTCGAACATAATTAATAAATAAATAAATTATACTACGGAGACCAGATACATGTGCAGTACTCAAACGAGACGTTAATCTCCTTAGACCAACGTTTAACGAATCCAAGTTCATCTTTGGCCTCATTATCAATGTTAGCGATATGAAGATTGAAGCAGAGCTTAGAATCAAAATAACCCGTAGGTTTTAACTGTTAGTACTTGTGGCAAAAGACTATTGTCGATTGTATAGCTAACATGAATAGACCTAGTTCGATTAAAGGTGATATAAACATACACAATTTTGATGCAATTGGTTGGCCGAACACCATAGTCGCAAAAAGATCAAGTTGTATGGTAAATCGATTCAAAAAAAAAACTTCAAAGAGGTTGGCAAAGTTGAAAATTACGAAAAACGAAAAACGAGTTAGATAATTCTAAGACATTGTAAATTCTTAAGATAGAAGAAGAAGGCGATGGGATTGAATTGGGAATATATTCATCTAAAAGGGAATTTAGGGTGTTATAAAAACAATTTAGAGCATTAAGAGTATTCATATCAACCGCGTCAAAAAGTAAGACCAATCAGTTGCATGAATACGTTGATTAAGCAAGGAATAGTTTCCTTGTGTCACAACGCCACAACGACAGAGTCATGCTGTGCTGAAAGTATATCGTAATTGTTGGCGGTGAATAATAACAAAGAGATATTCGGTAAATTAAAATCCCCCACACGATAACTAGTCATTATCACGCACTTAATTATTATTTATTATTTATTTATTAATATTTATATTTCATATATATTTATTATTCTGTTTGCCTTCTCGGTTTATTTATCGCGAGTGCATGCTTGTGGCCTGTGCATTTTATCATATAAATATTTATTCTTTTAAATTTGTGTTCTTGTGCATTTTTGTTTGTGCGCTTGCGCTATTAGCTCTGTGGGAAAGCTCTTGTTGTTGTTGGTTGTTTATGTTTAACTGCACATCGCCTCTCTTGGTGTGCAAGATTTCGTGAGCAAGCAAGCAATCTATAAATAGAATACACTCGCGCACTCTCGCGCTCTCTCACATTTTTTCAATTTGTACTTTGATCTTTTTCTACTTTCTGCCTTTTATTGGTGCTCTATAAGCTATTAATCTAAATAACTCTCTTTTAACATTTGGCAGCGTTATTACAGTAGAGACCCATAATAATGGACCACAAAATTGTCTGCTTTAAAAAATCTTGCCAAATGCAAATTACGGCAAGTCAATCCAGCATACCTTGTTGGCTATGTGATTATGTAGTGCATTCTAAATGTGCGGGTTACACTGGCTAAGTCGGGGGATCCTATTGCCAAACGAAATGGTTTGCACTATAGTTGCGACTCGTGTAGGGAGATTGATCGTCAGACCAGGAGAGTTGGTTTTCGTAAACTAAACGATCAGCTCTCAGCCCTGGATACCCAGTTTAATAGCCTAAGACTGTTGGATGAGATCCAGGTCTTAAAAAGCCCATTCCTTGTGATTTGCCGTTGCCTAATAGCCTTCAGCCTCCGCCTGCAATTCAGCAGCCTACTACGCCGATTACACAGCAGCTCATCTCGTTTGTTACCCCGGTAGCAGCGAGATCTGCTGTGGACACTGGTCCTGTCCCAAAATGTGTGACATCGGCACGAGAAAAACCAGTCGAATTATCCGTGTCGTCCGCTGTCGTAGAAGTTCCGAAAGGGCGACGCAACAATTAAATTTACAGCTGCCGTTAGAAGGCTCGTCGTCCGGACCACCGACTGTTTTAGGTACCACAGCTAATAAGGTTCCCAATGTCCTACCTGTGGCGCCAAGTCTCTAGTAGGTGTTCCACCGAAAACACATATTTTTGTTTCTAGGCTTGCCCCTCACTTCTCGTCAGATGATGTAAAAGCCTTTATACAGGCAAAAATTCAAGCCCCAGATATAACGGTGGAGAAATTTAAGTTCGCCTATGAAAGGGATATTGTCAATTCTAAACGAAAGACATATATTTTGCCTTCTTCGGTTAAGTTTAAAGATGAGAGAGCGAATACTGATCCAGGCATAGCCGATCTGTTGGCAAACTTTTTTCAAACTACCTACTCCTCCTCTAGGTATAATAAAAATCAGCCTTATCCTTACCAGTTACAGGGGTCAAACTGCATCTTAAATCCCATTATTACGGAAAGTTCGCTTCTCAGCGACCTTAACACTATAAAGCCGGTTTACTCACCGGGCCCTGAGGGTGTTCCTGCTTGTGTGCTCAGGTACTGTGCAATTGTCCGTAAACACTTCATCTTTTCCGACCATTTGGAAGGAATCATACATTATCCCTCTCCATAAGAAAGGGAGTAAGTCAGATGTCGAAAACTATAAAGGTATTTCCAATTTTGAGAGAATAATAACATCTCAACTGCAACATTTATGTAGTTCTATCATTTCACCTTCCCAACATGGGTTCGTGAAGCGCAGATCTACGACCACTAACCTTTTGGAGTTTATTTCGCTTGTACTTGATGGGTTTAAGAAAAGGATGCAGACTGACGTCATCTACACTGGTTTCAGTAAGGCTTTCGACTCTGTCAACCACTCCTTGCTGCTTCATAAATTATGCCTTCTCGGCTTCCCCGTCAATCTCTTGAACTGGATTTCAGAGTATTTGCGTAACAGAACCCAAAAGGTTATTTTCAGAAATTCGTTCCCTAAACGAATTCAGGTGACTTCCGGTGATCCTTACGGTAGTCATCTCGGCCCGCTACTCTTTACTCTTTATATTAATGACCTTCCCTCGATACTGCCTCAGTCTCGAGTACTAATGTATGCTGACGATGTGAAGTTATGCCTTGCATATAAAGATATGGCATCATGTTATCTCTTACAAGCTGACATTTATGCGTTTCAGGTCCAGCCAACCTCTTAAACTTAAACTGCTCCAAATGTAAGGTAATGACTTTCTATAGAAGCCCCCCTCAATTGGATTCTTACATTCTTGATAGCTTACCGCTTGAGCGTGTTAACAGTTCTTCTAATCAAGTTAATGATCTAGGTGTCATTCTTGATCATAAACTTAAATTCGACTCTCATGCTAAGAACGTGGTCAATGAGGCTAGAATTGTTTTGGGTTTCATTAAGCAATGGTCGAAGGAGTTTGACGATCCATACACGACAAAAACCCTCTATATACCTTTGATTCGACCTATATTTGAGTATGCCTCATGTATCTGGTCACCACAGTACTCTAACCATCAAGACAGAATTGAATCTGTTCAGAAACAATTCTTGTTGTTTGCCCTTCGTGGTTTTAATTGGGACCCTCCTGTGCGGTTACCGTCATACTCCAGCAGACTTCTGATGATTAACCTTCCTTCTTTAACTAATCGTAGAACCATGCTGGGTGTAATATTTATCCATAAATTAATTACTGGTGAAATTGACTCTTCTGTGTTGACTAGCCAATTAAATTACTCGTAATTACACGTAATTTTACACCCTTATCGCTTCAATTTTGCTCAACTAATTATGCCTTGCATGAACCGTTCAGGGTTCTCTGTGATGACTATAACAAGCATTCCAGAGTATTCTACTCGGAGTCTTCTCTTCCTCGTATAAAGTCTTCTATTCTAAACTATTTAGCTAGTAGATAGGAATATTTTTATTTGTAATTATATTTGTACATATACTCGTTGTTTTTATTCGTTCTATATTTTTTTACTTTGCAACTCGTGTCGGACGTTACACGACTGCACCCCTCGGTCGATTGGGCGGTAGGTGGGATGCAGTACATTGCATCGGGATTCGCATTTAAAAAATATGTTTCATGTTAACTGGAATGTCAGAAGAAGGTGAGATATAGGAGCAGGTGATAGCGCGGGAAGAGAAATTAAATTTAACTAAGACAATCTCAGCATCACTACCAAAACAAAATTGTTGAGACTAGAGAATGGCCTAACGGCTATTAATACACCACCACCTCGAAACGATCAATCATTCCTTTGCACAGTAAAGTTTTTCGAAAAAACGTCACCACTCGATAAGGTTAATTTAGCCATGTGCCTTGGAATGCGATTATATCATAATCTCAGCTAGTTGGCTATAAAAAGATTTTTAGGGCTGGAAATAAGGGGTCTAGCACCGTATAGAAAGTAGGTCTTAAGACAAATTTAGTTTTTTGTGGCAGGACGTTTTATCGAAGGTACCTGAAACTTAGTGCTGATTTCGCCTGACAAGCCGTCAAGGAACTGCTATTCGAAGTTGCTGGGATATCTTTAAATAAATAAAACAGTCGTAAATAAATTCAAAATCGCTTCGTATTGTACAAAACACAGCGCATCTGCTAAGCGAATATAAGTTTGTTATTTTATAGGAATTTGTGAAGAGTTGTTAAATGAATCCTCTTAACTTAGTATAAATTTATATTATATTTTAATATCCCTTTTGCCTTTGTATTTTTCAGCCATTACCGAATGATGGGTTCCCCTCTGTCATCTGTCATGAGTGCCGAAGCAAACTTGAATCGTTTTGGAAGTTTCGCAACATGGCACATAATTCACATTATGCGCTAAGAGATTTTTTGGCATTATCAGAATCGTCCAAACTTGTAAGTAGTTTACCTAATCTACATATATAAAGAAGTTTGCCCTGATTTACTACTGGTAACTGACTAACCGACGTATTGGACAACAATGGCTGGGAACCTGACATTTTTACAGCGCTTCCTTTTAGATAGGAACTAGGAACTAGATAGCACTAAGACGTAGTTTTAGAAAATTTGAATTGCAATATAGAAAAGCAATCAAGAAGAACATTTTCATATATTTGTGCTTTTTCGCTTTCAGAAGCCTGCGCGGCGAAAGGTCGCCTGTTCAAATTTAGTAGTAATTTTTAATTTATGTATTCATTTTGTCATTGACACCGAAAAAATCAATATTAATAGTTTTAACACCCTGAACACAGGTAGTCTGCCATCCCCAAGAACACAGTTTACGCTTCAGCTATGAACCTTATTTCCTGAGCTCTGCACTATGCGAATGAATTTTTGTTTATTTTTATTTACCAACTGGGTGCTAGGCAGTAGTAGTTTCTATAGCCAGCGAGCGGTGTTAGTCAAGTAATAAATTTAATCCTTGTATTATTTTCAAATTTTTGTCGCAGCTCGCGCTATGCGATCGTTTGCTTTAGTAGTAATAAAGATAAATTTAAAAAAAAATGCCCTTCGCAGGGTTTGAGCTCGCAACTGACCGCATTACTTGCTGCCGCCTCTACGCAACAGCCACACCAGCCAAAAAAACAATTATAAAAAAAAAGATTTCTTAGCGGGGTTCGAACTCGTATGGGGGTTCGAATGCTGTTAAGAGAATTCAAAGAAGACGCGCATGAATGTGTGTGTGTACATGTATGCAGAAATTCTTGGAATTTGCGCTTGCTGCTGCACGTGTTTGCAGGCAAAAACACATTTTCTTTCGTGTTTCTTAACCGATCTGATGAAATTTTCGGTAGTAGATCTTATTGTACTTTGTACTATAAAATATTCGTGTATTTTCAAAATGACGATTGCATTTAACTTGTGGCTTAATTAGATAGGCAATATAAGTTGGTTTACTAACATGATTTATAGCTTTATGGTGGTATCGGGGAAGTGGCGATATCTATAAAATGAAAGAAACTTGATATATATATACTATTCTAGAAGCTACATGTCAAATTTGGTGACTCTAGCTCTTATTATTTACCAAGAAACTTGATCTGCGCATGGGCTAGGGGGACCTACAGCTAAAATTTCAAGTCTCTACCTCTTATAGGATCTTTGCGTTCATACATACGGACAGACGGACGGACGGACAAACGAACGGACGGGCAGACATGGCTAAATCGACTCGGCTGTTGATGCTGATCAAGAATGTATATACTTTATGGGGTCGGAGATGCTTCCTTAAATAGCCTCCTCTTTTCATATAACTTTAAATTTCTTGTATAACGGAGTGCATACAAAATAATAACAACTCTAACTGTGGAAACGTGCTGCGCGCTGTCGCCCCCGCTGCCGATGGCGCCAAAACTCCAACTAGCTGGAGTGCAACAGACACTGATAACGGCATCATGGGCCCTGGTCCAAGCGCAACTGCTGCTATTAACAGTAACAACAATATGGTGAACCAACCCGACGATAAGGTTTGTCAGATCCAGTCGAAGAGACCGAAACGGACTCTCGCCAGAGATAAAAACTTGGCTCAGCTCAGAAAATTGCTTGGTTTTAAAAATGTTGAAATCAGAATATCAGTTGGTGGTGTAACTAGTCTTTACGCCATCAACAGGGACACTTATAGGTCCATTCAGCGACTGTTTGACCAGATAAGATACGAATTTTTTACTTACCAGCTCAAAGAAGACAGAGTGGTCATTAAAGGTCAACGACATTCGATCATGGAAGTTAATCTTAAAGCTGAGTTTAAAAAGTTGGGACATGAATCAGTTCATATTGACCGCCCTATAAATCGTACCACCAAAGAACCTTTGAATCTGTTTTTTTGTAAACCTCTCAGCAAAAAATAAAGCCGAGATTAAGAAAATAAAAATCAAAAACCTCATAAAAAGAACTAAAAGCAGTATAAAGAAGCAAAACTCAGCAAATCAACCAAATCAAGCAAATCTCAAAAATAACATTACATCGACAGGGACGACTCCCAAGCTTCGCCTTATCCTCCCACTAGAGGCAGCTTTTTGTATGCAGATGTTACTAGAGGCTATTAAAGCTAACCTAAGCAGCAGCACTTTTTGCAGGGAAGGCATCAGGTACAACAGAAAAAACCACAAACACATGATGCTTATCAACGTCACCATCTCAACGTAAAGTCTACTTAATTACAGACTAGTCCGAAAGAGTTTTATTAGCAGGATACTCTATGTATGTAATGCAAAAACAAATGCTAAGGATGCAAACCCCAAATCTGGGATTTGTTCAACGCGCGTAATCAGCAATTAACTCTCTAAATATAATGGATTGGAACGCCAATGGTGTCTCCAAAAAAATTATCGCAGTGGAATGCTTCGCGCAAAGCAACAGAATTGACATAATACTTCTCCGCGAAACCCGACTTCTGGGGAACTCGACTCTTAAACTTCACGGTTATTACTCCTAACCGGTCAATCATCCAACCGCCACTCATGACAAATGTGGTGCTGCCATCCTCATTAAAAACAACACACAGCATTTTCTTACCCGACCAGTTTGCACCAATGAGGTACAAATGGCCTCAGCTATAGAGACCAGCGATGCAACCAAAGAGGTAATGAGCTTGCGACGTTTGTCCTATCCTCAAATGTGGACGTGTTAGCTACTGGCTGTCCGGTCTTCGTTATTTACAAAAACATCCCTCAATGGAAGCTCCACATAGACAAGCGTTTTGACATGAATTCGGATCATCTCCCAATAATTATCACACTTAACTCCGCTGCAACATACTTTTCTCCTGCAGAGAGGCTCATTGATCGCAAAACAAAACTACAAGAGTTTTAGCGAAGCTTGAATGACTCAATTTACCCCGACATGGAGCTGAATTCTTGTACAGATATAGACGATGCAAAACAGGCTTACACCTTTGTTGCTCGCCTCGCCGACCGCACCAAATGATGTTGGAGACATTAGGAATCTGCTTTCCGCTTCACTTCAGTTGGATCTCCCATCTCACCATTTACCTCGTCGAAAATCTGTAATATAATGAAGAAGTTTAATTCCAAAGGAGCCCCGGGACACGACTTGGTCTGCAACAGAACATTGAAGGCTCTTTCTGAGAATGCGCTGCTTTTCCTCGTGATGGTCTTTAACGCGATTTTAAGAGTGCAATACTTCACGTCTTCGTGAAAGTTTGCCACTGTATCGATGATCTCCAAGCCTGGAAAGCCGAATGCTGACACTGCGTCATATCGGCCGATAAGTCTCCTGCCTTCGATCTGCCCTCCAGCCTATATTGACTACTAAACAAGAAGAGCAAGCTTTCTCTCCACAATTAGCGCACAGTGTACTTGCAGATAATTGCCCTCCCGGGGATGTACGGCATGCTGATCTGGATAAATGCTGCCAAGTCTCAACGTATGAAAGTGCAAGTCATGCAAAATAAAGCATTACGCTTAATCACGGATTGTCCATGGTATTTCATGAACTCAACTCTGCATAGAGACTTGAATCGCGGTTGTCGCGGACCAGATCGCCTTCCACTCTAGCCGATACAATGATCGACTGTTGGTTCACAGCAATCGCTTGGCCAGACCCCTGGCTGCAGGTAGACTTATCCCGAGGCTCAAAATGCGCCACTTTGGCCTTCTCCCACGAGGGTATTCACGGCGCAAGAGGCGTCTCGTAGGTCACCTAAGGCTGTTTATTGAACAACAGGCGACACTTAACTGATTCTAAGCGCATTATTGGACAATGAGTTTTGTTGGCACTTGTTAAATTTAAAACTGTATATATAAAAAAAAAAAATAAGAATTTTAATGGAATAGGATAAACGTTAAAGTTCAGAAAGAGACGACAATCCAAAAAAATATAAAGATACAGAAACGGGAGATTCAGAGGGGCAAGCAAACAAAACAAACTGAAAGAAAAAATTTGTGAGGTTCATGGAAGAGTATAAAGAGTTAGGATTTTTGATTGTTTCGAACGAAGAAGGAAAGTACTATCTCTACTTCAGCAAGGCGTTGTAAGCGGCACCAGCATAACAACAAAATTAAGTGTAGTCGTTGATGCGTGAGCAAAAACTACAAATAATAAAAGCCGTTACAACATTACGTGGGTTGGATTAAGAATTCAAAAAGAAATCTTTGATATCATTTGATATAAAAAATGTATTGACAAATTAATATTGGTCACTTTTTAATTGGTAGACCAAACATAGACGTTGTTGAGTCCATAGCTGATGAAAGCATAACATAGAAGTACGACTATCTGCACCCTCTGCAACAAAGAACCAAATGGAAAAGAGAAACTCAAAATATTGGAAAAAGGGCAGATAGTCTTAATAAAATAAGAAAATTACCACCCAGTCAGGTGGTCTTTAGGAAAAATCGAAAAGGTTCATAAAGGTAGAGATGAAAAAAAGGTTTACTGACACGACCTATTACAAAATATGTCCTCTACTTGGAATTCAAGAATCATCATAAAATTGTTAAAAGAAAGTAGAGAACCTCGAATACCAAAATTATAGAAGTCATGTTAGCTTTGCTAATGTCGATGCTAAATTGTCAAGATTCGAATGCAGCTTCACCGGCATACAAGTACTTGTCGGCCGTGGAGCAAATTTCCTGGAAGCATATTGTTGTAAATTATTATTATTAGCAATTAAAAAATCCAAAATTTTTAACAAGACAACGTAGGAGGATTCTTTTTTGACCATAAAGGCTTTATTTTCCTTTTACTGTGCGTGCCACAGAAATTAAAACAGAATTTAATACATAAATATCAATTTGTGTACATTTTTAAAGTTGAAACCCTTCGACTTGCGGATCAAAATCGTTGCACTTATAGAAATTCAACATACTGTACTAAACTGCAATAAGGAAAAGTTAAGTACACTGTCAATATACTCATATGACTTGGAGACAAGAGCAAGGTTGAATTCACTTTTTTAGACCGTAAAGAAACGTCAGGATGGTTAAAGGCAAAAACGGCAAGGGGTAATTATCAGAAACAGACAACAGAAATATTTATATCGGATGAATATGCGAGCAAGGTATATAAACACTAAAATTACCAATTACATTTTTACATCTATAAACTCGATCTCGAAGAGAAGAGACTCCGACGAAGGAGCAGACTCAACAGCAGAAGTGTAATTGAAATAAAATTGGAGTTAAACCATATATATTACATACTGGAAAGTTTACTTTGTAAAGTCGTCTAACGTTTCAGAAGGCAAACATGCGAGAGTTCTCTTAATTTTTTATTTATGTTAAGCCGATAATTGGAGGAGGTGGTAATAAAATCAGAGATCAATTTTTGACTTTGGATTTATCCTCGTTAAGTATTAAGTGCTTAAGGCCAGAACTCATGAACACAAATTCCAGCAAATAATTCAAAGGGAACCTTTTCATTTCTGGTGGGTATAGTTAGCCCTAAATTGGTGCCGCCAAGTGGACGATTCGGAAACAACGTCCGTTTTCGCTCGCTCCGATGAAATACATTCGGAAATCTTGCAACTACAGGGTTTGAAAAGAAGAAGAGCTCCTGTGTGATTGGAGCTATAGTCTGTAGATTTGGAACCGAAGGCTGAAGGGAACATGTAGACTCTTTTCGGACTGGAGGCTCACTCAAAAGCTTAAGCTATCGCTGTACAGCAATATAAGCTGATAATAAAGTCTGCGCAAACCAACGATCAGACCCTTAAAACCTGTCCCAGTCTGTGGCATAAATGCCCGCACCTCGCCATTAACCTCGCTACACTAGTCGCAACTATGTTTCTCCTCTAGTCCTGTAAAACTTTTATATTTTAAATACATAACATTAATTTTAGTAACTTGGTGTTGGCAACCTTATTTAGAGCAGAAGATTTGCCCTTTTATTTATATTAAAGACTGTACCACGAAAGCGAAAAAGTTAAGTGCAACAGATAACGGGAGTAATTAACACTATTAAGTTTCAAACACAAATAAGAGTATCATCTATTAATATAAAAATAGCTGCAGATAAATAGAGCAGCAAGACCCAGTGCAAATGGGGTCCCACAAACAACTAATATGTTAAAGAGGTTGTAGAACAACCTTCGAGAAGGTGGAGTCCAGAAATAGTGGGGATCCCCACCTTTTTTTTTTGTCAACATATCAACCAGCCGGTGCAGTTGCGACACCACAGCGCCAGGGTGCTTCATAGCTACCTACCTGAGCCAAGCGCCTTGCAGAGCATCAGCCTCTTAATTTGCTCTAGCACTTCGACCTCCTCCACCTGAGTTGCATGCCATATATTACAAGCTGAAACAGGAGGGAAAACTGAATTCTCCATTGCGGTTGACTGCATCCAGCAGGGTAACAGCATAGCTCCTCTCCACATTCTCGAGATAAGCTGCCCTGTGATTGGAGCTTTACTTGACATAATGTGACAATGCTTTAATGTCATACAACTTTCCATTGTTCGAAGCCGGAACTCAATTTGTCTGGATACGTATTTAATTAGTCCGCGACCTGAATACCATACCTTTAAGTCGAGACAACCAGGACGTTGCATATCCTTGTGACCCTCAACCATGGCGTCATCATATTTGTGAAAAATTTTTTCAGCGGTTATCTCTCGATTAGAATAGGAGGAAACTACTGACCCAGCATACATCTCTCCAGGGGCTATCGAAATGCTTCCAGCTCCTTAGACGCCTGACAGAGATTAAGTGATCGCGACAACTGCACTCTGAGTAAACCACTCAGAGATGATTATGATGCCTGGGGCTAGAGTGCTGCTTCGGGTGAGGTCGCTTCTTCGCATAGTAGATGAAATCTGGCGTACTGATAATTGGATTGAATTCCAAGCCGTGTTATACGATGCCAATATAAAATCACCAAACTCCTTGCCCCACACTCCTTTTGTATGCATGTATGTGTGAACACTTAAAATTTTGAAAAAATCTCCTCATAGTCGCGCAGAATGAGTCTGTTCGATCGGTAACTTGTCCCGTGTTCATACAATCGATAAATATCGATGTCAAATGTCAATGTCCTTTTTTTAAGCATTTCGTATAGGTTTTAAGAACAAAGACATGAAAATTTTTATTAAGCTTCTCGTACTCAGTCAATTATAATAAATTTGTTGAATACCTTCGCCCCTTCACTCAAAATAAATTAAATAAAAACTTCCACAGTTTTAAGGAATTTTCATTTTTGCGAATATACGCACATATGGCACAATAAGATATTATGCTGACCATTTTTTTACGATCAGCTTTTTAAACCACGTTAGTGGACGCATTTTTTGTATGCATGTGCCCGAATGTAAGTTTGTTATATGTACAAGATCGTACTTTTGCGAGTCCTATTACAATTGAATTGCTCCTTTTATTGAACCAAATTATTAAAATACACACAACAAAATGATCGTCCATAATAAAGTTGCCGATAAGTTAACCGAACAGCAACGGAAAGCAAGTTTGTTCGTCGCTAAACAAGATTACACTAGCTGAAGACTTATTTCAATAATTTTATCAAATTCATTAAAGCTAAACAGACATGTGTGAGGTAATGTTTATTGAGTTATTGTTACAGGGCTCTCGGCTACATTATCGTGTCAGCTTGCTCGGGCTGTACTTTGAGAACTTACTTTTAGCTTTACAATGTGTATTTAAAAAAAAAACGTATGTGGTATTAGATTGCCATCTAGTACGATATATATATGTATATGTATCTACATATACACAAATAAGATTTTTTTTGATATGTTTGGACATCTATTAATAATGGGATTTGATTGGCAATTGAAGTGTAATCTGACTGTTCAAATTCTGAACTCACATTTTTTATGAAGCGAGCACAATCACAAGAAAACAGACGTCCATTTTTTTAATTAAAACTGATATTTGGTATTTAGTAAATTGTGGAGCATGTATATATTATTTTATTTATTTGTTTATTGTATCTATGTGTAAAAACCAAAGCCCAAGACTGACTTTAATAATTATTTTTTCAATTTTTGATAGAACCGTTGAGGTATAAAAGAAATATACGAGAGACTAAATATAAAATTTGGTGACTGTAGCACTTCTAAGCTGTTCGAAAAACATGAGTTCTCGATTCGTGCCGATTTAATGGAAACTAAGCATGTTAACGATATTTTTTGATTCAAACTCGATCTGCGTGGGTCAAAGGAGGGCCTATGCTCAAAAGGTCTTTAGTTCTTACATACATGCGGACAGATATAAACGGACATGACTGGAACGACTTGGCAATTAATGCCGAGCGGCGATGCCTTCTTCTGACTGATATATTTTTTATAATTTCATTGCACACAGAGTGTAAAAATAATGCTTGATGTAAATACACATAAATATATACATATATAAAGTTTTTAGTACTGATCATATAATACTTATTTATTTTTTCTAGAATCCAAACAATTTGGAAACAAAATTGGATGCAATTTTAAAATCTTCATCTGAAGCAATTGCTGCGAAGGCACTGACTGAGCTGAGCAAATCTTCAAAAAGTAGATACAGCCAACGGCAACTAACATATGATAGTAGTTTGAAGGCTTCAAAGGAAAAAGGACGCCAGAATGAAAATAAAATTAATGATATTCAAACGCCTTTAATATATTCAAACTTGTTGGAAAGTCCACAACAGCCAGTAAACACAATTGAACGAGAATCAATTCTGGTTCAACACAGTGTAGCTGCGGCAGATAAACCCAAAAAGGAGGATGTATGTTTCGAATTAGATAATGGTGTGGAACTACATACAAAAGATTCAGATGTTGAAAAATACAAGAATTTGCAACAGCAATTAGAGACTGCAGCAGTACTTATGGATATAAGTAAAAAAATTGTCATATCGCCTCCATGCTCGAATCCTCAATCTCCTTGCGTTTCTGCATTTGTAGATACAAGTATTAAAAGTTCTGTGATAAAATCAAAACGTCCATCTATTAATAATGATGTGCAAGAGGGCATTGAAATAGACTTATCCGTCAAAAAAGTGAAAAGGGAACATTGCAGTCAACTGAATATAGTTCCAACAACAAGTAACCTTTCCCAATCTCAAATACTTGATATCGATGCAAGTCATATGAGGAATGACGGAAACTTTAGGAAGTATAGTATTACTCTCAATGAAGTTGGCCCTTCTAGCTACCAACTGAACACCAAAAATCTGCATACCGAAAGTATTGCTTCTGGTTTATCGGTTTCTGAGGACAGCTCTGATTCAAATAAATTAGAAATGGATATCGCATCTGCTATGTATGACAGAAAGACTCCAGAGAGCGTAAGTTCTGACCATGCGACAGATGCTGTTACTACTCAACTGTGGCAAGCATTAGCTCGCTCGGCTGGTAAGTTTAGATAATAAATAATTAAGACACTTATTAACTAACAAATTATGGTTGAGATCTAAGAACGCGAAAACTCTTTTTTTTTCTAACTATACTCTGTTAAAATCAGAAAAACAATATATTGATTTTATACAATGTCAGCTTATTCGTAGTTTGCCCACACTCTCGACACTTATGGCAATGTGTAATATCTTGGGCTTGTCTTGAACTTAACCATCAGGACGTGAGGCAACAACATTTTTTATTTGTAATTTCTATGCAAAACAAATCATTTTTATAAACTGCGGTATAAAAGATCTGATAAATTCTTCGCAGCCTACCTAACTTCTTCTAACTTGCGCATTTTTAGGAGGACCGGCTGGTTTATGTAAGATTGTAGACGGAGCCGTGCTCTGTGAAACTTCAGCAAGGAAATGCTTTTTTTTTTGGTTTAACAGGTCTATCCTGGATGACCTGGAACATTTTGTCGGTTAGAACGTTGGTACAGACCTAAGCAATTCGATATTAGACCTTCATACCACAGCCGGTTGTATGCGTACTGCTCGTCGGCCACAAGGTACTCTTTGAAGCTGCTGATGGATTTAAGTCGGCTAGTAAACGGTCCGACTTGGATTATTTTTGCCGTAATAGAGCTAGATACACCAAATTTGGTATGTAGGCTTTTTAGGAAAATTTCTAGCAAAATGTATAGCAAAAACTCATTTTCAAAGCTTGTGTATTCACATAGAATTATTTTTTTTTTTTTTTTTTTTTTTTTCTGGAACATTATGTTTGGGCAATAGTTAAATGTTTTCTTTGACCGTTGGCAGTTATGTATTGCGTGATTCTATGTGTCTGTTTTGTGTGTTTAGTGTAGGGGAAGCAGTGGAATGTGTGGAGTTAGACTCTTTGGGGGAGGTCAAGCGGGTGTTTCCTTTTGAGCCGTCTTGTTGTTGAGTTGTTGTTTAGAAGTTGATTAACATTTAATACCAATAGTATGGGGCAGAAAAAGCAGCTCTACCGCTCCCAAAGTTGTGCCATTGGCCGCAATTACTTTGTGTGATGTGAATAAATGCATCACTTAGTATCTGCATGCATTTGGGAATTCATATTGGGCTCTATTATACTTCATGTTTGTTCATGATCTGCTGTGTACTGTAGTGTAATCATGCATATGCTCACATTTATACGCTTAAATATATATATACGTATATATATGCGTTTGAAATAGGATCGCACACTTCATGGCAGCGCATGCAATTCAGCCACTAGCCAGCTTTGGCGGTGCAAGTGAGAGCCCCTATGCATTAATGTATATAGTAGGCCAGCCATAAGTATGCTTGATTACAAAGCTCTTAGTTAAGCTTAGCCAATTAATATTTCTTCGTATACATTTGGCAAGTCTTCAAATTACATGGCGACTATGACAGGCCTAGCGCCTAAAAGTACTTCGAAATTATTTGAGCAGATATTCATCATAATGCAATTTGTCGCGACGCAAAAGTAAATTGGGTATATATTTATGTGCACAAGGAAGCGAAACGTCACGAATATATTCAACGAAATCGATAAATGCCAAATGTTTTACTGCAGACACTTAAATACATGTTAAAAATTGTTTATATACTTAAACATTTCTAAATAAAATTGTACAAACCTTAAAGATTCAAATAAAAATGATCAAAAGCAGCTGCGTCAGCAGCAGCAGTAACTGTCAAATCACCAAGTCTAAATGAACTAATAACAACACAATACAAATTTAATTTAAAACCGCGACGGACCCCGACAGCTCTACAGAGCGCGCACAACAAGCAAGACAGAAAGGAAATTATTACGCTTTAAGATGCAATATAGGCAATATATTCTAAGAGATGGGCCTCGGCCTATAACAATTAAGGAATACAGGAGACAGACAGCACCGAGGGAGCGGCAGCACCTCGAAAAACGGGACGACCAGCTGTCGTGGATACCGCCAATAGAAGTAACACTCTGAAGGCAAGGGATGTCCTCCGGAACACTATAGTGATCGCGGTACTGAAGGAAGGCGCTAGAGATTTATATGCCTTACTCCACATGAAGAAGAAGCGGACCAAGTAATTGGTCCATTGATTATTTTTAGTACTTTTAGGCATTTACGCAAATACCCAAATCATTTTATAACGATTTTTGCGCTTTCAAGGCAGATGACAATATCTCGAAAGTTACAAGCCTCAGTAAAAGGCGAACCAATTGATGTACTGAACGTAAAATTGATGAACGTTTAGCAGAAAAATAAAACTGGGAAAGCGTATACTAAAATGATACAATGGTCTTTCATTGATCCTAGCCAATAAATATTCAACTACAAAGAAATGGTGAACAATTGCTTCATAGGAAAAGTAAAACTTATAATAGAAGCTGGTTAATTAAATAATACAAATGAAGCTACTTTTAAATTTGTTAAAATCTGCACAGATACAGTTCTGTATTATAGCAATCGGCATCCCAACAACTAACACTGGGTCGTAAATTTAATTAATTATTAAATTTAATTAATAAGCGGTGCGAGTGACATATATATATATATGTCTCATGTCACAATTTTTGGAATACTTGATTTGGCGGCAACGCACGTTCCGCTTAATGCATTAATTGAATTATTTGTGGATGAGCAAGTCGTATTTGTGAATAGGTGGATAACTGGTGCGAATGATCGCATGCTTGAAAGGTACCGTAAAGTCAACCTCAAACATGTGAAGTAGTGGGCACTAAGCAGCGGATGGTCTGGTCTCTGCGGAGGCGATTCCAAAGGGCCAGAGCTACGCGGATGAAGCAGCCCAACTCAGGTCTGAATATAGTCAATGTATGAATGAGTCAAGCAAATGCTTGAAAAAGTGAAAAAGAGGAAAGAGGATTGCCCCTGGGGTCGTGTTTATAAAATAGTAGAGGTAGGGGCAGGGAAACGAATTTGAGTAGCTTCCGTGCCGGTAACGTCCAGTTAACGGCATGGAGGGATTGTATGAATGTTTTTTTTTAATGAGTTCTTCCCCAGGGCGGATCATCAGAACTCACCACCTAGTGAGGTTAATCCTGTTGATCCGCTTCCGGATCGTGAGTTAAGGTGGCTTTCTTGAGCTTGGGGAATGGATGGATTTACTGGAATGTGTAAGAGTGTTTGGAAGTCAATTTCAGAACACACGAATGGGAAATGTCGGAATGAGGTTTATTTTCCCTGTGAATAGAAGTGTGCGAGAGTGATAGCGCTCTTGAAGTCGCCCGACAGGATCAGGAGCAATCTTCGATATTTTAGGGATATTAGTCTTCTTCCGGTTCTTGAAAATGTCCTGGAAAGTATAATGACAGAAAGGCTCAAGAGAGAGTGAGTGACCAAAGGCACGGCAGCTCTATCAGATGTGTAAATGTTGTGCATATGCGGACGACTTGCTCGTCTTGATTGAGGGTCGGTCGCGTCTTGAGATCGAGACGAATGTGGATATGTGCTTACGGACTGTGTATGAGTGAGGTGAAAGTGTTGGGGTCAGCCTGCAATGGACAAGACAGTGTCAAAGCTGCTCAAAGGCAGATTGGCACCTAGTCGACCCATTGTCAGATTGAATGGAGCGAATATGAGAGGTATGTTTCTGAGGTGAAGTACCTCGGCATAACCTTCGGTTTCGCTCCTCATATCTCTGGTCTTAAGGGCCGACTGTCTGGTTTGGCGGGGCAAGTGTGTTGAAATTTGAGAAGTGCTGGAGCCTCTGCTCCATTTATGAAGGTCTGTTTACTGCTTGTGCCACATATGGATCGTCAGTGTGCTGTAAGGCGGTTATGACTATTATTGGCAGAATGAAAGTGCTGGCTTGTCAGAGGGTGATCTTGCTAGGTTGTTTACCTGTGTGCCGCATTGCCTACACAGAGGCTATGCAGGTACTGTTAGGAGTAGCCCCTTTTGACTTGGAGATCAGGCGTCCAACCTCGATGTTCAGAATTCATTTGGTTAGGGAATAGGGACGTGGAGAGTTTTGTGCTTGGTGAGTGCATGAGATTGGTGAAAGAGTGTGTTCTGTCTGACTGTCAAGCCAGGTGGGACACAAGTGAGAATGGGCTTATTGAAAGACGGGATAAATTGAAATTTTGAAATTTTTAAATCCACACTCTGTATATGCATAGGTCGCTGAGCTGTATGAAATTCAAAACTAACATCAGTCGCAGCTGCGTTGTGCACTGGGCCAGATACGACTTGCTACTGATCGTTTGACTCTCGTGGCTCGGCGTTCCAATGCCACACTCAGCGGTCCCTATGAGGATACTAAAATGGTCACAAGCACTAATAGGGTTCACTCGCATTACACATTCTGAATTCGAGCATTCCTAGATTTGAAGGCTCTATAAATTTTAAAACACTTCATTGCGATCCACCGACCTTTGAAGGATGTGGGTGAGTTCTACGACTCACTCTCAAGGCTTTAAATATTTATCCCGGAGCTATGCTTCGTAAAATTCTAGTTGGATAATTAAGAGAAATATCAAACTACTGTTCAGATTTGTATGCTAGAAAACATATAGCTCGGCTTCATTTGCTGTGAGTCTAGTCTATTTTCTTGAGTTCTGAGACAAACCTGCCTTGAATCACGCTTTAAATACTCAAGCTCCAGGCGTGCCTCTACTATTTATCGTTGTTGTCTTTTGATATTCAGCGTTCCATCGCGTTTCGCACAATGTATCTCATTCAGAAGCCCACCAAGCATCTGCGGAGGACCTAACCCTATAGCTGTTCTAGATGCATCGTCTCCATAAACTATGAAATTTTTCCTTAAAGCATTAAACGATTTATTTATGAGATTCCTTTTGTTACTTGAGCCTCACCATATTGCCCGCTGGAACCTAAAGCCTTCTCCGACCAACTTGCGCTTGTGGCATTAATGCCTTCTTTTAAAAGTTTAATTTTTGTACAATTGTATGCTATTAAAGTTTTGTCATGAAATGTTTAACGCTTGAGAAGAGACTTCCCCGACCTCAATAAGTATATATACTTTTGATCGGCATCAACAACTGAGTTGAATTTAGCTATCTCCGACTTTTTGCCCGTCAGTCTCTCTCTTTCTATGTGCAATAGTCTTTGTATTTTTAAGCTATCGTCTCGAAACGTTTCATAGGGCTGTTCTTCGCTTGCAGGCAGTAGAGCCGGTCGGATTCGATCATTATATCTATACTTGCTATAAATTTGTAAAGTAGGTTATGGTACGAAAAACAATTGCTTTTCAAAATGTCTTTAACAAAATCTTCATTTATAAGTTATAGCTGCTTATAGAAAGATCGGTTGAATATTAAGTTCTTGTATGACAAACTTTTTTGCTTATCCAAATATCTTAGTTTAACTCTAATATATGATACAAATCTTATCAATTTAACACTACTATATTAAATAGCACTTTAGGAAGAGTCGGTCCAAAAAATTTGAAAAGGAAAATATTCTGTCTTCCAAGATATTTTCACTAATCTTAGCATATACGAGCTTTGCTATTCTGATATTTATATGCATACCTTCCGCAAGTCAAATGTTTACAATGGTATTCAATTTTGGGCTTTCCGAAAATACCCCTGCTTTCCCATTTCTCACATTTAATCCCAAGATGGACCCATATACTTGCTATTTTGTACTAGAATTGTTTTTACCAATGACGAGTATGCTCTTGAATATTATGGCCTGGCATAGAAGGTTCACAAAATGCATTCCTCTTTTGTATTATCCTGGCGAATTCCTAAATCGCAAATTCCTTTCGGCTCTGTTTTGAGCTACGAAAATAGGTTTAAAACTAGGTGGAAAATTGAAAAGCTTATCTCCATAAATAAACGAGTTTATCCTGACTGATCAAGGCACAACCTAAGCCGTAATAACTAGAAACCTGAAATTTTAACTGTATTTACCCTATGTGATGGAAGTGCACGCTTAAAAAGAACTTTGTTTGCGGTTTCAAGATTCACAAGAATAACATGGCCGTAAACCGTTGATACCAACTTTTAGTTCTTTATTCGATGAACGTCAAACATATTTTAAAATAGAAGTGGAGCTAAGATAATAGGGGCAAAATTAAATCATGCATTGGCGGAAACTGGCTCTAAAGTAATATCTCAAATTTTAAGAATAAAACTATCCAGGGCAAGGCCATGTAATACAAGTGTTGTGCAATATAATTGTACAGTTTCTTGCGACCAAGCGCTTGGTTATAACTGCAGTGCCCGCATGCATACACACATACAAAGCAAGCCAGCTGCAGTCTGCGTATTTTCGTTCCGCTTTGCGCTAAGCGGTGGCTGTGCAATAGGTCTTGTATTCACTTTCGTTGGCGCGTTTCGGTCAATCTCCTACACTTAATTGATCATCAAATGGTATAATGCATTTGCACAAATGTATATAGCAGGCAGAAGGAAGTATCTCCGACCCCGTAAAGTATATATTCTTGATCAGCATCAACAGCCGAGTCGATCTAGCCATGCCCGTCTGTCTGTCTGTCCGTCCGTCCGTCCGTCCGTCCGTCCGTCCGTATGTATGAACGCAAGGATCTCAAGACCTATAAGAGCTAAAGACTGGAAATTTTAGCGCTAGGTCCTCCTAGTCCATGCGTAGATCGAATTTATTTACGATATTCTATGATTTGACCCGTTTCCAAGTAACCGAGAAAAATCGATATCGATATCCTGTTTTTTGAGCAATTTATATTTAGGCTCTATTCGGGAGTTCCCGACTAGGGGATACCCTGAACCCTCTGTTACCAACCCCAAATGTAGCTTACACAAAGAGCTAATAGTAGGTTACTTATTCGCAGCACAAAAAGGCTCGCAATGTTTGCGTAGTAGTGAAAGTGATTAAATTCGATTTAAAAAATAAATCCGGAAAATTAGTAGTGTTGTAAAACACCAGACAACTCCGACAGATCTATTGCATTTTTAACCCATCCACTTGCTGCTTTTATAGCAAACTTAAATATTTAAAATTACAAAAGTAAAAAAAAATTGCTAAATATACATCTTATATTTTATTGTTTTAGCTAAAAATAAAGATGAGAGTCGCGCAACACAGCTTTTACGGAATATGATGAGTCAAACTTACGGATTTCCTGTGCCGTCAACAATTGCATTGACAAAAGTACCTGAAGAACCTATACCACTTTTAAAGGTAAAAAAAAATCAAAAACAAAAAATGTTTGATTAAAGTTACGTTTTATTGGATAGGATATGCCTGAATCGCAACCGAATGTTATCAAAATATGTAGAAGAAAGCAGAGTTTTCCTACCAAAACTGATTGCAAGGAATCTCCAGATATTACAGACACCGATACTCGTCTTCATTCAGAAAATATTTCCAATGCAATAACAGAAGGAATAAAAGATAAGAAGGTATTTACATACTTCTATTCTAAAGTATATACCAATTTAGGTATACAAAATTTTCCAGAGCATAAAATGTAGCAGCACTGCTGCTCTATCTACTTCTCAAAAGGATATGTCTTGTTCTAATTGTGGTACACTGACAACAACAATTTGGAGACGAAGCGTAAGAGGAGAAATGGTTTGCAACGCTTGTGGGTTATACTTCAAGCTTCATGGCGTTAATAGACCCCATTCTATGAGACGTGATACTATACATACACGGCGCAGGCGTCCAAAAGAGTGCGAAAAATCTAAAAAAAGTAAGCATCCTACTTTATCGCACAGAACCTAATTTGGTGTGCTATTTTAATATTTATAAAATCTAAAGTTAACAATTAATTAAACACTGTTGCAGAAATATAGCTTAGCAGAATTTATTTTGTTCGCAGTAGGTTTTAACATCATTTTATCAATTTATTTCTTCTCATGTTGCTTGAGAGCATTCGAACAAAGTTCTTGTGTGCAACCACCCATTAAAGTTAAGCGACAAATGTATGGTTCGGCAACACCAAAGTCAGCTCGCGCTACGAGCTCTTTTCTAAAAAAATCAAACGCAGTTTCCCCAACTGCACCACCTTTACTCGACAGCTACACTAACAATTTATGTTCTATGAAAAAACAACGAGTTTAAATAGTAGCACATACACAGCACAGAAAACAATACATTTGCCATTACAATGATGTTTATAGAATTCAATTAAGACGCGCATTAATAAATCAATTGGAACTACTCATAAATTTAAGGCGGTATTCTTTATGCGCTTTTTCGAAAATTGTAAATTTCATTAAGAAACAATTAAGAAACATTAAGTAACAAAGAAGTTATTAAAGAATACGCTTTGGCAAACCACTTGGCAGCAAGCAAAAAACACAAGAATTTATGTATACATGTGCACCCAAATGAATGCTGTGTGTTATTTTCTTTTTGTCTATAAATGTGATTTGTTTATGTGCTGCTATTTAAATGCAGTTATTTTTCATATTAACTCAATTTTTTTATGGCTGTAAGGTATGAGGCTATGACAAGTAGTTCTCTCGTTAGAATTGGTTGCGAGTTGGAAATCGGCAGAGGGTAACTTTAATTGGTTTTAGAGCAGCCGTTATTTGTTATTAATGACCTCTTGACCGAAAAAAAAATCCAGCATTCAAGAAGTTTTATTTTGACTAAGTGAGACGGGGCTTTACTAAAATTTCAGTATGATTTATAGTGCGCTTAAGTCACGTCAGAAATGGATTTAAGTGATGTTCTTACCTTAAGCCGTCAGATAAACCAGTAAGAGTGCTCTTATCCGAAGGGGCCAAATAAGAAATACTTTTAACCCCGCGCTAAGCTACTTTTATATAGGAATATACAACACGCTCGCCGCTTGAAGAGCAAATTATGCTGTTGCTGAGATTCTTCTGGTCCTAGTCCCACACTATATGAAATGCATTCTTAATTAAGTTTGTTGTTACTCGTCCGATTTTTATGAAATTCAGCAAGGTTTTATTTTAGTTCGTTTTTTTATTTTATTCGTGGAATTGAGATTAGTTGAGATCACATACGAAAATTAACATCCAAAATCTTTGCTGGTTTTGAGTTCGCCACCATTAATCTTACTAGCAATAACATTTTTACGAAAAAACTGAACAAAGCACAGCCTGCAATACAATTCTATTCTGTTTCTTAACCGATTTTGAAAAAACATTTTTTTGAGTGTATGTTATGGTTCTATAGCGCCATTTGTATATTCGTATGTTCCAAAAAGACATTAACAAAATTAAATATACTTGATCTGAGTTTACTTTACAAGAAGCCACATGTCTTATTTAGTGCCTCTATCTCTTAAAACCTACGAGAAATTCGAAATTCGATTTTTATTGATTGCTTGATATGGGAACCAGTTAAATGTGAAACAAACTCGGACACTAAGATCACCGATGCTCAAAATCACATGTCTTTCATGTTTCAGCGATAGGGTTATTGATGCTGAGTAAAAATTTATATAATTTCTTGGGGCTGGTGGTGCTTTTTTCTGCTTGTTACACACATTTACACAAATAGGTGTACCCTTTTCAATGGGTTGAGGGTATTAAAATGCCTGCGGGACCTTGGTAAGCTTGGCCGGGGACGATCCGTCCCACACATTGACGCGAGACTTTATTTCCTTCAACTTTCCGTCGCAATTACTACACTTCTTTGCTGTTGAACATTTTTGTCTGCTCCATAAAGAAGTTTCGTGGAGTGCTACACATATGCTGATGTCGAATTCTTAAAATAATTTACAACAGTATCACTACAGTTTTGGTTAGCAGTTGACTATTAGTTAATTCTTCAATTTATGTTTTTCTGAGCAGCAGCTCTTACAAGGTTGAGAATTACTTTAGTGCTCTTCATATTTAATGGGCTTCTGATAAGTTCGTTTTGAGAACTTGTCAATGCAAGTTAGGAACAGTTTTTTGTCAGTGGAAAATATATCGATATGGAGTCTCTCACCGGTGTGAGATGGAATAGGTGTTTCACCAAGCTCTTGTTTATTTTGGGTGCCTGTGGTATTTTCCCTTCGTGTACACTCTACAATTTAGCACTATTTCGTTGGCTATTTTGGTCATTTTCGGGAAATAATAGTCCAGTCTGACTTGTTTTACATTTTCCTGTGCTGCCCTGTGCGCTCGATTGTGCTCAATGCTGACTATCTCTACCTGTTCGTCTTTGTTGGTGATGTCCGCTACAATGCTTTTGCAGTGTCGAATCTTCGCCGATGGAAACAGTGTTATTAACTTATGTTGCACGGCAGCTAACGTGGGGAGGTCACAGTGAATTGCGTTAACCACGTCTGGAGTTATAGCATTTTTTAATGTTTCAATTAGATGGTTCTTGTCAGAAAAATGCACTATGTGGCGCATTTTGCTGCCAAGCATAATGATCTTTTGGTGTAGCGCATATCGTGCCTCTTCTAGGACCATTTATGGGTTGATTGGTAGTGACTGCTCACTATGGATGGTGGCTACATCAGATTGGGGCTCATCTTGCAGAGCATTGATGTTTTGACACGATAAGGCTTCTGTCACGTGATTGTCCTTCCCTGGCTTATAGAAAATCTTTACATTGTGCTCTTCCATAAACGCTTTCCACCTCTTGATCTTTGCGATAGTGTTCTTTTCAGACACTGCAAAGGTAAGTTTGATTCTGATTTCTCTGGTACCATACAGGTAATTCTGCAGTTTACCAAGAGCCCAAACAATAGCTAAGAGCTCCCTTTCGTTGGTAGCGTAATGAGTTTGACATTGTTTTAATGTGCGAGATATCATTGTGATTGGCTTTCCATCTTGAGATAGCATAGCTCCAATGCCACTTGCCGAAGCGTCAGTGGTTAAATCGAAGGTTTCTTTAAAATCAGGATATCGAAATCGAATTCTATCGAAGCGAAATCTTTTACAAAGACTCTATGGTAGCTAGCTAGGCTCAGGAATGATCTGAGCGCATATAGGTTTGTCGGCTCGGCGTATTCTTGTATCGCTTTGACCTTCTCGGAATAAGTTTTGGCTCCACCCCTGGCCACGATAAACAAGGTATTCGACACTATCTTTGAAAAACTGAGTTTTTCTCTTGAAACTCTCATGTTTGCCTCGTATAGGCGTTGGCGTATTATATCGATATGCCGGACATGGTGTCATGCTCATTTTCGGAAAAAATGATCACATCGTCTACATAAACGTAGCAACATTTTTCGATTTGTTCTCTCAGAATATCATCAATTGCTCTTTGAAAGATGCTTCCAAAGATGCAATCGGCAAAATTCATATTTTCCACCGTTCACTGAGAAAGATGTTTTTTCTCGATCCTTTTCTGCTACGTATATCAGATGATATCCGGATTTTAGATAAAGAGTTGTGAATAATTTAGCCTTACTCAGAATCGCTAGAATCATTGGGATACTTGGCATCGGGTAACGGTCGGCAACAGAAGCTTCCTGAAGTCGGTGACAAGTCTTTTATTTTTATTGCCATTTGCGTCTAAACCTTTTTATCAACAACCCACGCAGGGCTGTTGTTTGCTGACCTCGACGGCCTTATGATGCCGCTATTCAATAGCTGTGCAATTTCGTTATTGACAAAATCCGATGCCCCTATTGGATACGGATATAGTTTTAAGTATACCAGGTCATTATCCTCGGTGCGGATCGTGGCGATTACAGAAGTATTAAATGGCAACGCCTCGTTAGAGGTCGAAAATGCTCTAACTCTTTTCTTTAGCATTCGCCTGAAGTCATCCCTAATGTTCTCTGGGACAGGTATGTCATCGACACGTGTGAAGTTCCCGTTGTCGCATGAATGGTATTTTAAAATGGTTCGGACTTATTGCCGTAGGTTATGTTATTATTTTTCATGTTCCCGCCTTCGTTAGCTGATCGAAGCCTATGATGGCATCAAGAGAAAGAAAGGGGCAGTTTGTCCAAAGATTTCATTAAACATTTATTTTTTATTTCGCTGGATCCATGTATGGAGTTCACAGCGAATGGGGTGCTAACTTGCATTACGTTTTGTAACTTCTTTACGGGTCTTACGTCATTTTTCGCCGCACCAGTGTAAAAGAGACTTTTAAATTTTTTACGTAAACGTAAACGCCTCAGCGCACTCACTTGGTTTTTTACTGAATTTAATTCTAGTGTAAATTGTTCTTTTAAACGACGCTCTTGTTCAATGAGTGCTGCATTGATTGAGCCTTGAATAAGGGACTGTAACTGTTTCGTATCCATTTCTGTATTATTTTGGCGACGTGGGCGAAAGCCTATTTGAAAACTACCGTCACTATCGTCACTGTCAATTTCCTGTTTTATTTCTCTATATGCCCAACGCATGGACACAAATTCCAACATTTGTATTGTGTATTATGCTGCTTGCGCACAGCGATCAGAACAAATTAAAATTCCCACAAAACTGATTTTACTATTTAGAGCACAAATATTTCAGAACCACGAATGACACCAAGCACTTAATGCAGAATAGTTTGACAACGAATTGCAAATAAATTTTTTTTTTTATTTTGATTATTTACTTTATATTGGTTTTGTCTTTTTTGAAGTCAATAACTTGAAAAGCTTACTTACATGCTTAATACTTTTTTGGTCGTCTGAATTCTTATATTATCCTTTGGGCGCCAGTAATGAAGTATTGTCCTCGGCAGGAGTAAATGTGCGTTGTCCTCGTTAGAAGATCCTCTAGTCCGACACATGAGATGTTTACTTGAAACGAGGGCCGCTCCGCAAGTTGCTCACTTCGTTCATATCGTTGGTGGTATATGAGTGCGAGGGTAGCTTGGTGGATAATGCGAGGGACTCTCCTTAACTTATATACGATCATATTTATGCTATGCGCTTGACTGTATATATTTAGAATTATTTAGACTTGCAACAAAATGTTACAAGTTGAGTTATGTTTTTATGTCTATGAGTGTATGAATACACTACACTATATTGGCTTTAGACAAATGTATGGCAAGATTTATATTGCTGAAATCTTCTTTAATTAAATTTATTTTACAGTTTAATTGTGTAGCAAGAATATTTTGAAAGTCTTCTGAATTTTGTATGGTTTTAATTATTACACTATTATTGTTGGTTATCTTTTTTATCCTATCTATATTGTCTTTGCTTATTAAAATTTGTTCATTATTATTTTTTATTATAGTGTTTTAATTATTTGATATTATCTCGAAATCTTCGTGGTCTTGATTTCGAACAATCCATTTCCATACAAATCCGTCGTTTATGGCCGTTTATGACCCGTTTTCGTATTACATGGGATGTTAGTTTTTTAGTTGGAAAATTAAAGGAAAGAGGGGATTGGTTTGGAAAATGTTAGTAAGTTCTGTTTGTATTTGTTCTGTGGTAATCTTATAATCGTTAATGTTAATATGGTGCAAAATTTCAAAATTTCCTGACTGTACTTTACTATCTCTGAGTTCGATGATGGCTACCTCGGACTATTAAGAATTTTATTTTTTTCCGTTCCTCATTTAAACCTCTAATGAGGTAATGAGGATGAACCTCGTCTAAAAAATTAGCTTCGTCGATTTAATCCCACTGGGATTAGCTTAGTAAAGATGGGGCTACAACGGGTTCGTGTTACGGCTTCCGACTGGTGTCGCTCTTACTTCCTCCGCGTCTTCCTTTTCGGTCTTCTCCGGTTTTCAATTTCGAATTAATGGGCACCCTTCTCGTGTGTTCGCTCAGCATCGCAAGACGCACGATGTTAGGGTATATAACTTTGACGACCCGAAAGGGGCCATCGAATCTCTGCAGCGTTGGAGAATTGATGCTGGCGCAAAAGAACTATTCAGTCTAACGAAGACTTCAAATTCCAATTCTCCATTAGACATCGGAGTAACCTCAGCCAATACGCACTTTCCCTGGGATCTAGTACAATCGTTGACCCCACTTGACCTTGGAGTAACCTGGTCCTTTAATGCGGCAGGTAGATGTTGTTGTCTGCCCTGCATGAGAAAAGACGGTCTAGTCCCCCACACTGGAATTGACCGCCAGCGATATCTCCGCCAAAAGCTTCTCCACACTTCTTTGGTACCCCGAAAGGTTTTCAGTCGTCGCTCTCGGAACGTCGCCTGCAGGTATCCCTCCTAAGGGGGACCAATGCCACCCATATACAATGCCAAATACTGCCGTGTTTCGATCGCGAAAGGGCCCGACGAAATCAGCGACCGGCCGAATTTCGTTTTTCACTTTTCTATTTCTGGCAGACCTCGCAGCATTTCACGTATTCAGTCCCGGTATATGCCAGGTCAGTAATTCCCCTAGATACTGTTTTCCTCACGCCTTGGTGTTCGGCAGTGTCCTTGCAATTAGTCAGGACCTTACGATTAAACAAAGATAGACCAACCTCTCTTTGAAGAAGCTACACTTCTTCGTATTCAGCTTTAGGTTGGCTGCCTTCAAAAGGCGGAACACTCTCATCACCAGGATATGGATAATCCGAGGCACAGCGTAAGCATTGGCAATGGAGTGTGCATTGTGTTGCCAATTTTCGATGCACATGCGCCGTTCCCCAGTCTTTATCTTGACTATACGCTGTGGAGACTACGCAACGATAAATGGCACCTGCCTAGATTATCTATGTTTTGTGGTTGGTCTCACGCCAGAATTGCTATCGCCACCAAGAATTTAATTTTTGGGCTTCTAAGGCTTTGTTGTAACAATTTTCGGTTGGTGTATATCATGTTACAATTTTCAAGTGGTGCGCTTAGTTGCTAAGGCTTTTGTATAAGGGGCTGGATATGAGTGCCGTTGACTTATGATATATGCTATATTTGACTATATAAGTGTATGTGCAAGTATAGTGTATGTTGTGCATATGTATATGTGTACTTGAAATAGGATCGGCCAAATTTGTCACAAATGAAACTATTGGTATTAATAGTTTTGAACGAATTATGTAAGTCTTATAAAAATAATAAATTGTCATTTAGATTATATCTATGATATGATTTTTTATTCAAAAATATGTATATTGTCATGTAAACAAACACAAAAAGAAAATTGTTGATCGAAAAAATATTTTGAACGAATTATATATATATTTATATAGATATAATATATTGTTAACTGTATAGTTATAAAAGAATGTCATCATTAAGATATCTTTACTATATTCTTTATTCAAAATAAAAATTTGTCATAAGTGAAAAAGATCACCCAATCTTTGTTGGCGTCGAACAGAAATGGGAAGTAGATTTCTACGAAAAGTCGACCAAAACTGTATAGAAATTTGGAACCACTCGGGGAGTAACATGAAGGCTGTTGTTTGCTTAACAACCAAATAATACTAAAGAGACACTGCGCTTGCAGGGTTTGAGTACCTTACCCCTTGCTCCGAATTTTTGGATAAGTTCGTCTTGCAGACCTATGCGAGTGAGCATGGTCTTAGTGCGGTGGTGACACAGACGATAGAATGGCAAGCGCCTGGCAAAACTGAGGTTGATCAGAAAACTGGGAGGCTTTTCATGTCCTTTCTGGAGTCCTTGGGTCTAAATGTCCAGAATACTGCCCCTTATCAAGAGAATCCAGAAGGTCCAGCAAACGGCAAGGACCATGATTGCGCAATTTAGAGTTTATGAGATCAGCTTTTGCCCGATATATCGATGGCAGATTCGAATGATTTCAGCCAAGCGTTTCTCATGCGAATACCATGTCTTCCCACTCTTTTATTCGAAAAGGAAAGAAGGGATACTTTTAACTAAATTTTGGGAACTGTCCACAGCAACATTCAAGTGTCAAAGGCCCAGGCCGAAATGTTAATAAATATACATATGTCCAATAAATGTTGAGAAGTTGGGCAACAAGCGCTAGAATAATAGCCAATAGTGCGGCAACAAAAAACGAACAGTTTATCAATAAACTCCAGGAAATTGTCTACCAGGCGCCAGAATCAATAGCGAAAATTAATCCAATAAATGCCGGAGTGTTTGCTAAGAAATTATATATGTAGTTTGAAACATTAAATTTTTCGTAATAAAGTTGGGTGCACTTTATATTTTACGGTTTTCTGCCTAGGTTTTATTAAAGTAACATAAGTAAAACAATAGCTAAAAATTTAAAAAAAAAAACAACCGATTTTTTTTGGGTGGTGCTTACGAACTAATTTGACAATTGTGTGATTTTATATTAATTGACTTGGCGTACGTATCGATTATTGGTTATGTACCTTGGCCGTGATCTTTGGGCTGCTTTCTAGTACTTTCTATTTGTATTCGCTGTTCTTAACTCATATAAGAGATATATGCACAAAACATAATAAAATTAAAATTTCATTGTTTCAGCGTTGTAAATTGCGGCTTTTACGTTTATGTGTTTTTGTCACTATCGGCTGCAACACTCTTTCCTTAGAATAATACCCATTATAATCGTAGTTCAATTTAATCAAATTTTGTACTAAACACATTTTCTATTTTAATAATGATGAACAGGAAATAGGCAAATACCCGGCACTACTGTAGCAGAATATGAAAGGGATAATAGCCCCATCGAATGCAAGAAATCGGATATGTCCTTGGCAGAGGAGACACCCACATTTTCAAATTTAGTATTTAAGGTAAGTAATGGAGTTTATATTATTTATATTTATTTTATATCCATTTAACAGGCTGATAGAGGCATTTAAATTATTTAAAGTTTTTGTAAGAATGACAAGAACAACTCATAAAAAAGCATACCCGCTTGTATGCTAATTTATTTTTATATTTATTAATTTGATAATATACTGTTTGGCGGGGTTGTTCTATAATTTACTGATATTATCTACGGAAACACCTAACTCTGGTGCTGCTCTATAGCTAAACAAATCTACTAACCAAAATTGTTTTTATCAGCACTTCGAATCAGTATTGAATATTAAAAGACGCATAGCAATATCTATAGCAGTTCAACGCAAACTAAATGGAGCAAATGTCAAAATTCGTTTGTGCACCTGCTATCACCTTGCCAAAGTAAAGAAACCACCGAGGAAGGTTAGATTCTGCGAAGAGTGTGAAACACGTCTCAAATGATTCTCCGTATAGACCTTTGGAAATAAATTTGAACACGAAAAGTCCTCACCAAACCTTTGGCTCCCATTTCCACCAGGAGGGATGGATTTTCCAAAAAGTATGAAACACCCCTCAAATGAATTTGAACAAAGTTCTCTGAAAATGAGCTTGAAACCGATCGGATGTCAATCTGTGAGTCAGTCAGTCAGGACAAACATTTTTATATAAAGAGATAACATATCTTTTCAATATATTTTTATATCTCTTGACTTGCTGACAGATGAGAAATTATTTGAGACGTGTTTCACATTTTTCGCAGAGTCCAAGCATTCTAGACAAAAAATGCGCTTCAAAGATATTTTGGGCGAAGTTTTAAGTTTAATCTGGTTGGTGTCAAATGTATTATCGAAGCCCTACAAAATACTTTTTATTTTTTTTTTTATAAGTGGTTTGTAAGGACTCTTTTGCCTTATGCACCATTTGATGTCTTTTGTTAATTTCGACATGTTTTTACAATTTAAAAACTTGTTTCGTTATTCTATTTTCTGTATCTAATATTTATCTTGTCTGTATTATTGCATTGTGACCGGGCTTAGGTAACAAATGTATAAGAGTAATAAACAAGTAAGAGGTTCTATTCGGGGGCTCCCGATTAGGGGATACCCTGAACCCTCTTATTCCAACCCCAAAAGCAGCTTGCGTTAAACACTCGTTTGAACTCGCAACTGACCGCATTACTTGCTGCCGCCTCCACTCAACAGCCACACCAGCCAAAAAATAAAATAGCTTCCTCGGTAGGGTTCGAACTTGCAACAGACTCAACGTCCATACCAATAGTTGAGTCTTCATCAGAAAAAAACGAGTTAGCAGCACAGAAAACAATACAATCGCAATTGCAATGCTGTTGGTAAAATTCAAAGCGTGTGTGTACACGTATACAGAAATTCTTAGAATTTGCGCTAGCTGCCACAAACACGTGGGCAGCCAAAACACATTTTTATTTGTGTTTCTTAACCGATCTTTATAAAATATTCTGCAGTAGATCTTATTGTATTATAAATAATACTCTTAAATATTCGTGTATTCTCAAAATGACAATTGCAATTAAATTGTGGATTATATTGGTGGACGGCATAAATTGCTTTATTTATTTGATTTATAGCTGTGAGGTAGTATCGGCGAGGTGAAAGATACTTGATATACATATACTATTCTAGAATTTACATGTCAAGTTTGGTGACTCTAGCTCTTATTATTTACCAAAATTGCTCAGAAAACAGGATTTCGATATCGATTTTTATCGATTACTTGGAAATGAGGCAAGTTATCGAATATCGGAAACAAACTCGATCTGCGTGGGCACTAGGACGACCTACAGCTAATTTCAAGTCTCTAGCTCTTTTAGGTTCTGAGATCCTTGCGTTGATACATACCGACAGACGGACGGACGGACAGACAGACAGACATACGGACGGACATGGCTAGATCGAGTCGGCTATTGATGCTGATCAAGAATATATATACTTTATGAAATCGGAGATGCTTCCTTCTGCCTGTTACATACATTTGCACAAATGTATTCACCCTTTTTACACATTTTTAATGGGTTCAGGTTTTGGTTTTTAATTAAGCCTTCATTTGGGTTACATCCATCAAGTCAGATGGTTATGCTCGTAGAACTCTCATTGATTATGTTTTGTAAATCAGTGGAGTCTAATATGGCTGGTTTATTATTTCCAATCTTTGTGAGTGTAACAGATAGAATTAGAGTTTCATGTTTCTAAATCTATATCCTATTACTTTAAAGCAATCTTTGGTGTTTATCTGCATTCACTTGGCTTATTTTATTAGAATATTTACTGCTTCTGTTAGTTTATATAGCTGTTCTAGTATTTTTGTGTTGATGTTTACTCATCTACATATTTTCGAATTCAATGAACTTCTGTTGTCATTTGTGTTCTTTAAAAGTAATCAAAATCCGAAGTCTCTTTAAAACGGTGCCTAATAGATTGATGCTTCTGGCGTGCCAATGATGGTTATTTATTTTTGTTAGAAGTGGTTTCATATGTGGTATGTTCGAGTCCAGTATCTGTCTTATTTATGATTGAGGAAAATTATTCTTAAATTTCGCTATTCCGCTAGTTATTTATATTGCTCTAAATATTGAAAAATTTTCCAAATTGTCGTGTCTCTATCTATAACCAGGTTGTTGTCCATGTTCTAGTAGTCAGTTAGTTAAGTCGATGTCATTGTGACAAGAAGTAGCTTAGTTCAGATCATGTGGTGACCGTTAGAAAAAATAATTTTATGTTAACTAAATCACATTATCCTTATGAACCACTTTATGTGGTCCGCATCCACTGTTTCTTCATTGTATAAAGGTGTATGTTTATTTCCCAGGCTCTTATTTGATAGAGCCCCTGCAATTATTTCCTACTTGGAAATTTTTATTGTGGGCACTACCATTATCTTTTATAGATCTTCTATCTTTGATCTATAGTCACCGTTTCCTTAAACCTTTCTACAGTGTCAGCATAATAATAATTTATATTAAGCATACATTGCTTAACGTTTCTAGTGAGATGACTGTGACAGCTATGGTGTTGTTGTAAATCATGATTGTTTTGTTCGTTAGTAGAGTAAATATTTTCTCTACCTCGTCATAGTATTGCAAAAGTGTCCGATTTCCTTGCTGGAGCGTCGACATTTCGTTGTCTAAGCGGCAAGCGTATTCTTAAATGCGGTTTCTATTATTGTGTGCAATTGGCCTGGAAACTCTGTCATATTTAAGTCTTTTTGTCTGATTTCTAACAATTCGCACTGATTATGTATGTAGTCCCTACTGCTGTTTTTTTTTTTTAATTTTTCGAGTAAATCTTCTAGTCTACTTCACGCATATATTTTGATTTTTATTTATTTTTACTAAACAAAGATTGGGAATTTAGCTTTGTAATAGCTTTGTTTGCTATGTAAAATTAGAGAATATCATTGGGCGGTCTACTTCTACGCTCTTATTTAATTCCTGTAAGCAGCATATGTTGTTTTTGTTCTTCCGCTGGCTCGGAGGAGTTGATTAGTTGTCGCTTTAGTTGTAAACATTTTTTAGTTGTCGCCGTAGGTGGTGACGTTATCTGCTTTTGCCATTAGGCGCCATTTTAGAAGTTTAGGAGCTCGTAGGTTCGGAATGGGTTATTGTCCAAAATTTAACTATCTCTAAAGAACATAATTTCTTATAATGTAAGCTAGCACTTTTGCCTAAAATCCCTGATAATTTACGTCGTGCATGGTGTCGTATATTGGATAAAATAAACGTGCTTGCTTAGAGCCCTGCTCTGTTGGTGGGTAATCGTGTTAGCTTATTTACATGTTTAAAAAAAATAAAAATAACAAATAATGCCACAAAAGTGTTTTTCCTTTCATTTAACTTAGACTAATTTTAATTTTATTTATTTTCAGAAATACAAATCGGAAATATCTGAGACAGTAGGAACGGCAGAAACACTCAAAAATGTTATATTAAAACGAACAAAATCACAATCTTTGCTTGAGTTTAATGAAACCCATGCAGGCGAAGAACTATCTGTACCTCTTAACCTTGTTTCCAGTGAAAATAATTCAAAGTTAACATATAACGCCAAATAAAATTCAAGTAATCAAGCCATCAAGCGCACACAATTTATAAATGAGCTCATGAAATCATTAAAAACTATTATCGTTATATATGCTCACACTAATTTGTATTCTTAGAAACTAATACCAAATTGCAAAAAAAAAAAGGGGTTCAAAGTTGTAATATTATGGTGTGAAAAGTTTTATTTTAAGCACGGACAGAATTACTTAATTCTTTTTATACATATAGTAAAAATGTAAGCAATTAAAGAGATATTTATACTTATACATGATTCAGTATTTTTAACATTTAATGACTTCTAAGTAGCTTGACATTATAAAACAACATTTATATCAGTAACCCAATGCACTTTTGTTTAGATTGACTATGGGATACCCTAAATAGGCTTTCGAATACATAAATCATTTGCAGTATTTTCTCCATTTTTTTAAAATTCATTATTCACCGAATTTTTCATTATAGCCTATAAGTCGTCAATAAAAACTTAAAAAAGGCTTCCCTTTTTAATGAGGAGATTTCACGCGAAGAATAATGACTATTTTTTAAACAGTTCAATTCTATATTATTAGGAGGTCAGGGTATCTCTTGGTCAAATTTTGATAAGTGTTAAAGGCTTAGCCTAGATTATCGTTGCAGGACTTATTCAGCTGTTGGAAAAAATTATACTCATTGTACGACTTACACCTTACCTCTTTTAAATAGAATGAATTTAACCCCTTACTTTAAACAGAAAAAAAAATTCGTTTTGCGGTTTGTAAATCAACTTTTTGCCGCATGAATTCAATTAAATTGACAGTAGGTTGTAAAATTCAAACATAACCGATCTGTTGTGCTAACCAAAATAAAATTAATAAATGTTGATCTTTCGAATAACGTTTGAATAAAATCAAGCCTATTGATAATCTGAGTATTTGTACCGTTTATATCGATTTTAAATCTTGAAAGTCGTAGGACAGCATTTTTATAAGTAATAAATGTATAGTACACATAATATATAATGAAAATATTTGGCAATCTATTTATATGTTTTCATCCATAATGATTTTTAAAAAGCTTTTTGTTTATTCAGCACAATTCTATAGCTAGAAAACATTTGTAAAATCTCTTGCCTGTAAATGAAAATCATGTGATAATAATAATAATAATCTCCACAATTTTTAAAATAGTAAAACTATGCAATTTAAAGCAATATTCATAATACCATGCAAGAATTTCAAGCAAATAATTGAACAAATATTTATATTTCTTATAGAATATTCTTAATGCTTAAAAGTAAATGCAGTTTTTCGATCTTAATAAGCTATGTAATATTAAATTAATATTTAAACTAAGAAAAAAAAGTTAATCATTTATTTTTTCGAATTTAATAACCACAAAATCTTCTAACAATAAACTTATAACTTTAATTAAATTTGTTTTTATTGAAAAATCCCAAACTATTGTGCTATTTCATATATTTACTATCACCTATAAAAATAGGTTGAATATACTGAATATACAGCATTACCGCAAGAAAACCTGTTACTTAATCTTAAAATACCACAAGCCTAGATTCACTTTTGTAGAAGAAATTTTTACACAATATAAAAAAATTCAAAATTCGACGCCTGTCAATGTATGAAATTATAACGACATAGTAAATTAAAATTTCTTATTATTTAGATAGCTGAACTGCCTAATTTGTGTTCGTTTTAGTAGATCTTATTTCGACTGAGAGCTTAGTTTTCAATAATAGAAAAATGCGAAAAAATCGATTGTCTGAATACGAGGCACGTTATCGATGATTTCGACATTTTCATACACACGAACTCGCGGAAAGACAGTCACGGTTAGATCGACTCGGCTATCGATGCTGAATAATAGCCTTTCTCCACTGCGCTTAAAAATGTCACATTTTCAAGTTTTACATATTGGTGTTCCACCGGTTTTCGGTAACATGTGAGTGGCGAAAGTACTGTTTCTTTAAATAAACAGCTGATCGAGTTGCTTTAATTTACATAAGCGACGCACAGATTTCCTTCCAAAAGTCAAATATTACGGCCCCGAAGTAGGGGCTCCGTTTAATTGACTCTTTGCGAGATTTGGCCAACTTTAAATGTTAAAAACGGTGGAATTATTAAAATTTAAAATTATAATTTAAAGTTACCGCTTGCCTTCGTTGCAATATCAGCTGGTTTATGTTTACATTTTTCACAACATCGATAGAAATCTCGATTAATCATCGCAAAATACACGAAAAGTTCGGGGCGAATTTACACATTTTTAAAAAATGTGACATTTTTAAAAATGTGTGAAATGTGTTTTCTTATGGGGAAACGTACAGGCCGCATTTTACACATCTTCCAAAAATGTGACATTTTCAGAAATGTGTTCAGTGGGCAGAGGCTATAAGAAAACATACACTCTATGATGTCGGAGATACTTCCTTCTGTCTGTTACACACATTTTCACATATTAGATATTTTAAATGGGCTGCAACACCAGGAATGTCGGATGGGTATCCGTACTGTTGGATAACAGCGCGAAAGAGGGTGATATCTAGTAACAAGGATGGTTTATTTAGCCGGTGAAAAAGGCACACTTACTGAAACAAGCTCGAAGTAAAAAATGATGTTATTCAATAATGCATTTCCTTTACTGTGTGTGTAAGGGAAAAGGAAACACAGAAAAAATAAATATTCAACCCTAACGGTGTCGTTGGTTCTTCTGATCCCAGAGAAAAATGATTGCCACTTGGCATACGACTTTCTTCTGAGCTCCAACGCTGTATTTATTTCATCCCCACTTTGAGTTGTGCTTTGTTGCAGTTTTCTTTTTTTTAGCGCGAATCTTGATGCAATTTACTGCATCCCACCTCCCGCCCAACCGACCGAGGGGCGCAGTCGTGTAACGTACGACTATCTACCTCCTAAATAGTTAAGAATAGAAGACTTTATAAAAGGAAGCGAAGAATGCGAGCAGAATACTCTATTAGAGCACATGAATGGCATAGTTTTTTGAACAAAATTGAAGTGATAAAGGTGTAGAATTACGTGTTAAACTAGTAGGGATAGAGAAGTTTAATTTGCTAGTCAACCCAGAAGAGTCGATTACACCCGTACTTAGCTTATGTAAAAATATTACACCAAGCATGGTTCCGCGATTAATTAAAGAAGGAAGGCTTATTATCAGAAGTCTACTGGAGTATGTCGGTAACCGCACACGAAGATTCCAATCAACCTCGTTTGACCATGGCTTGATGAGACCCAAAACAATTTCGGACTTATTGACAACGGTCGTAACATGAGAGTCGAATTTAACTTTATGTCAAAAATAACATTTAGATCATTGACATCAGGTACTGTTGACGTAAGAAACAAATTGTGAAGAGCTGCTTTAGAAAGTCATTACCTTAAATTTGGAGCAATTTAAATTTAAGAGGTTGGCTAGACACCAAGCCTGAAACGCATCAATGTCGGCTTGTAAAAGATAATATGATGCCATATCTTTATATGCAAGGCATAATTTCAAAATTAATACTTAAGAGTGAGAAGGTATCGAGGGAAGGTCACTGATAAAAAGAGTAAAGAGAAGCGGGCCAAGATGACTAACTTGAGGGAATTTCTGAAAAGAACCTTTTGGGTTCTGTTACGCAAATAGTCTGAAATCCAGTTCAAGCGATTGATTGGTAAGCTGAGAATTCATAATTTATGAAGCAGTAAGGAGTTGTTGACAGAGTCGAAAGCCTTAACTAAATCAGTATAGATGACGTCAGTCTAAAGTTTTCTGTTTGCAAACAATTCAAAAAGTTTTAAGATAGGTTAACATAGTATGGGCTCGGTGAGTAAGCCGGCTTGATAGTGTTAAGATTGCTGAGAAGCCAACTTTCAATCATAATAGGATTTAGCATGCAGTTTGACATCTGTAACTCATGAGGATAAGGCTGATTTTTATCATACCTAGAAGAAGAGTGCGAGATTGAAAATTGTTTGCGAACAGATCGGCAATGACTGGATAAGTATTCGCTCTCTCATTTGCAAACTTAAACGAAAATGGCAAAATAGATGTCTTTCGTTAGAATTGACAAAGTTAAAAAAGTGCTTAGGATTATGTGCAAATTGAAGGCGACAACGGCAAAGGTAATCCTTATAGCAGATGGAATTTTGAGTAAAAAAATTTGATCGGGTAACGGAATAACGGGAGAAATCAGAGTGATTTCCCGATTTCTTAAACTTTTTATAGCACCTCGACTTCACATTTTTTAATTTCATTTCAGGGAGGCCTATTAGGCCTCGCTGGGTGATCAAGAGTAACGCAGATATCAAAGAGCGAGTACAATGTATCACAAAATAGTTTAATGGCATCATCAATGTCTGCACGATTGCTCAGGTGGGACCAATGGAATTGCAGAATTAGATAATTTAGCTTATGAAAATCAGCCTTTCGGAAACAACGGCGCTGATAGATCAATGACGATATCCAAAGTTGGATGAAAAGAGTTTTCAGGAAGTCTAAGCGGGTCAATCCTGTGCACAGCACTGTCGAACGAATCAAACACGAAGATCAGATCAAGAGATCTATTTGTTGAATTGCGCACCCGATCAACCTCCCGGAAGGATATCTCATGTAGACCATTAATAAATTCATTTGACGAAGAGGGCAACAGAAAGTTTGAATTCATTGCCGAAGACCAATCAACATCTCGAAGATTAAAGTCGCCAAGAACGCGTTAAGATAGCGTTAAGAAGGCTTTGGCAAATGGACTTGTTAGATATTGGTGTGATATAGGAACTTCCAAGTACAACTCTTACAGCCACCAACTTGATCTCCGAGATGGAAAGTTCAATGAGCTCCGACGGGTCTTTCGTCTCAACAGCTATGAGTACTTCTCCAATAGGAGAACTCGATCAAATCTATAAGTGGTGTATAAGACCGCCGAAATCCAGTTCGATCACTTGGCCTATGACGATGCGTCATATCATGCGTCATAAAAAATTACTTGGCTAAGCTTTAACAATACGTAAAAAAAAACACAACGGCATAAACTGTGCGAAATGCGACAAGTGTGCAGCACACATAAAACATGACACAGAAGCCGCACGAGCTATTCGGGGAGCGGAGAAGGAACCGAGACAACTGCGAGGACAGGTCAACCAAAATCCCGAGAAGACAAGCAGAGAAGAGACCGAAGCACTTATAATTCTATGAAAAAATATGTAGATGTTCAATTTAGAATTAAAAAACAGAAATCCGACTTCGTTAACATAGATCAGACAGTTCTGAAGGCCTCAGAGAATAAGACATCGACGATTTGTCCTTCAATTCCTACTTACTACCGTCAAGAACTTACGTCTCCATACCGAGAAGACATTCTCATAAAAAATGCCGGACATAACCGCAAAGCAATTTCGTGCGATAGTCTAGTGCACTATGAACAGAGAGATAGAAACATTAGGGAAGAATTTAGCCGTCAAATAAACGTTTTGACTGGACAGTTCAAAAGCACGCACATCCTGAAATTCAGGTTTATCAAATGCTGGCCGTGTATGATATTTGCAAACCATACGACGGTAGTTCTGGACACTATCAAGCTATCATCAGACTGAGAAGTAAAATCAAGGACGCAGCTTATACTGCACTTGCCTCATTTAACACTCCCATTAACTTCGAGGCTATCATTAGTAGGCTCGGTTTCGCATAAAGAGACAAGCGACCGCTGCAGCTCATAGAACAAGAACTTAGTACGCTCCGACAGAGGAGAAAAAGCTCATTTTGTTGATTAATAAGGTCAACATGTCATACGACATTGTTTTAGCGAATGGTATGTGCGAGATATTCAGGGAGGACGTCCTTCGCGTATTCACCTCCGGGCTTAGGAGAAATCTGACAGATGTGCTGTTTGCGGTCCGCTTTGGCATTAGCCCCGGAAATCGACAAAAAACCATGACAGATACCACTTCGCAAAAATTATGCCCGAAGACTAGAGGAGAAGGCACATAAATCTGAGCAGCGTTCTACGAACCAACACCAGTCTAAACAGTATGAACAAAAGAAGAAAGTCCACTATGGAAAGGGTAAGAGCCCTTTCTCAATAGGCAACATGGCGATCAGCGCCAAGCCGAGCAATCCTAAAACAAGGCACGTAAAACAGAATTCGCAGAGCCAATGGATTAAGACTTCCATTTCAGGGTTCAGGTAGCCCTCTGCCCATCAGCAACAACAAGGCTCGGGGAAGCAAAACCAAATCCGCGGGCAGTAAAAAGATCAAATACTTCTCCGGGCAAAGAAGGCAAAGGGTAAACCATCTTGCTTACGAACACATTGCGTCAGAAATAGCACAAGATATTGAAAACGACCCCGAGTACGAGGGTAATGATATTAATTTTTTACTGGAGCGTCCCTGCTGCCATTCGTACAACGAAATCTAGAGGGGGTAACTATGAAATTCTTAATCGACACGGGCGCGTCCAAAAATTACATCAAGATCTTTCCAGGCTTAAAAAACGTAGTCCCTGTAGATTCCACCTTCACGATCCATTCCATTCACGGATCAAATAATATTACACAAAAATGCATCTTAACAATATTTGGCGTTAACAGCCTATTCTTCCTGCTAAATGAATCAGAAAAGATACAATACCATGATGTAGAAGTTTTATTTTTACCAAAATTAACGCACCACTGGACGCAAAGGTCAAATTTGTTAAAATGCTCGAAAAGAACTAAAGCTTTCGCAGCAAAATGTATATGAGATTATGTTAATGTAAACGAAAACTGGTGGCTTTAAAAGACGATTTTTTATGCGCCTGGTGCTGATCGGTTAGTTATAATTCGACTACTGACTTCATAAACTTTTTAAGATTAAGATAAGCTACAGTGGTGAAGCGAGCCGAATTTTCACCTAGAGCGAGTAGCAAAACGTTATTGCGCTCTAGCTCCGCCTTAAGCCCAACTTACACTATACTTCAACTTTTGTATACATTTAATTAATCAATGCTCGGATCTGCGCCAACACCGGCCACCATGAAGCGCTTGGGGGCTTCATTAAACGAGTAGCCGAGCCAACTTGTGGTCACTGGCCGTCCTTACTTCTGCCACTCTAACGACGCCGTCTTCTCCTGCGTGCACCGCCGTCACTCTGCCGATCAGCCACTGCTGGGGCGGCAGACCTGCTCTACCACGACGACGTTTGGCAGGCGGTAGTACCACTTAGCCCGCGCTTGGAATCCGAAAATATACTCCTTTGACCAACGCCGCTAAAACTGTTCCTTGAGCAACAAGACAGTTCGCCATTGATTCAAGCAGGTGAGGGGCAGAGGCCTCAATGGGCCTCCCACCAGTAGGTGGCCTGGCGTTAGAGCTTATTGCTCCCAGGGGCCTGGAGTTGAGAACGGCTTCCACTGCGAAGAGAGTCGTCTGCAGCTCTTCGGCCGTTAGCAACACGCTACATACCGTCCGTAGGAGTAGGTACTTTGCCTTCCACAGAAGTGCAGAGATCTTGGCGGTATGAACGCGAATTCGCACCCGCTTTTTGATGCGAATTCGCGAATTGCGTCCGCGTCTTCCTCGACTCGAAGTTCTATGTTCTATGCGTTGTCGCAACGGACGGTCTGTGGTACTTCTTAAGATCCATTATACTCATGTATAAATGGATTGTGACGCTGCAGGCTATGACCTTTACGCGTGCCTTTTCGAACTCTATCTATGTCTTTATCTTTAAATTTATATCTTTAAATTTAATTCGTTGGATGACTTCAACTATTTTCTCGAAAGCTTCTTTCCTTTCCAACGCCGTAGGGATACTCTCAAATGGTATGATTTTTAAATTTTTGAATAAAGCGGAACACATAAGCAAACACTCTCAACAGCATGCGATGAAAAACTATCGATAGTTTCCAAAATATCTGGTCGATGACGAAGATCTGCGAGAAGAAGTCGGGAAAGAGTCTTCGTCTTAAGGGGGGCTACTTTAGATTTGGATGTCAACAACGAAACACGACAACCTTCTGCAGTATGGCTGCGTATATATACACACGCGGCAAACGCTCTTATTGCGACGTCGGCGACACCATGTAACTCGTTCGGTGGAGTTGGCTCTGTAAACACATATCGTGGTATCTTTCAGTTGCTTCCACGAATTATTCAAACTCTAAGGGATAGATTCATTCCAGTCTGACTTCTGAACCAGAGCTCTTTTTAGTAGGATTTTTGCCTTGATTATCAGAGCGCTTTACAGGCCAAGCGGGTCAAATAGCCGCGATGTCACCGAGGGAATGTTCCGTTATGTCGCTTTAAGACCCATGAATGAATCGTTAAGCTTGAGTTAAAGGCCATTTTCATTCGGCAACCAGCAGCTGCAATCGTTGTGCTGGCTCGTCCGTTAAAAACTTAAATTGTGAACCAGAATCGAGTAAGGCTCTAGCCAAAACAAATTTCCCACTTCTCGTATTAACGCTAACGACTTCGGTAGCTAGGATTATACTGTTAGACACATTCGCATGCATAGCTTGTGAAGTCGATGGTTGATCCTGTGCGAAGTCAAGGGGTGGTAGTAACGCTCGAGTGTTAGAAACGACATATATATCTATGCAACAGTACGTAATGAGAACGACTGCATACTCTGCACTTGTTTCCCTTACATCTGGCAACAGTGTGCCTTATCCGAAGGCAATCGATACATAAAGGAGCTGCCTTAGCGAACTCAAAGAGCTGCTGTATTGATAATGCGGCATTTGCTGAGCAATTCAGTATCAGATGGCTTTCGGAACCGCAATATAAACATTTGGGGGTCACCTGATCGCTTCTTACACTAGCCACAGAACATGAAAACGAACCTTGGTTATTATTTTTGTAAGCATTCTTGATTCTGGCTCGGACCCATCTGTGAGACACTGCCACACACATCAGTAGTAGCCACAACCGAGCAACGGATAACCCGCCCAAATATTTAAAGCTATATCCCTATCCAATGAGAGTAGCCCACTTTGTGATTCGCGAAATAGAAGACCTTTTGAAGAACGGCATTATCAGAGAGTCACGCTCCCCATATAATAATTCAATATGACTGGTCGACAAAAGGGGAACTGATGAGTTGGGTAATAAAAAAAAGCGGATGGTTATATACTTTCGTAAACTAAACGAAAAGACTATTCCAGTCAAGTACCCGATGCCAGATATTTCAAGGATTTTTGCAAATCTAGCAAAAGCCAGATGTTTCACAATAGTGGATCTAAAGTCCGGCTATCATCAAATTCTGCTTGCAGAATGCGATAGAAAGAAGACTTCATTCCCTGTACACGGAGGGGATTATGGGTTTTGTCGACTTCCAAATCGGCAAGACATGCTATGACGATGTGATCAGGGTCTTAAAATACCTGATCAAGGCAAACATGAGAGTGGCTCAAGAAATATCGAAGTTTTTCAAAACAAGCGTTGAATTCCTATGTTTTGCTGTAACTGACGAAGGCACATAAACGGACCCCGAAAAGGTCAAGACCATAAAGGAGCTCAGCTCATTTTTGGGCTTAGCTAGTTATTACAGAAGTTTTGTGAATGACTTCGCTTCCATTGCGAAGCCGCTCTCTAGTATCCTCATGGGTGAAAACGGCTTAGTTAGTAAACACCGATACAAAAAAATGCTCATTCAATAGTTCAATGATCCCCAACTTCCCGCATTCGACAAGACAAACATATTGGACTCTGAAAAAATCATGCTCACGTACCCAGACTATAAAAACCGTTCTATATAACGACCGACGTGTCAAATTGATATCTTGAACATTAAAGTACAGCGAAATTAAATAAGCAACATATGGGAAAAATTGTTACTTCTCGTTTGGGCCTTAGCAAAGCTCCGTCATTATCTATACATGATAAAAGATATGAGCATTGACACTGACCATCAACCCTTTACATTTTCTGTCTCAGTAAAGAGCTCTAACGCAGAAATGAAGCGCTGTAAAGTTCATATTGATGAATTCAATGCAATGTTCTACAAATCTGGAAAGGAAAATCATGTAGCTGATGAAACATTTACTTATTAGAAAACCAGTGTGACAATAGTGTCAATAGTAAGTTGTCCCTCTACACGGTGGAAACAACAGAAAAGCCATTGAACTGTTTCAGAAATTAAATAAATTAAGAAACCCTTATCTTCTCAAGCGCAACTTCATTCTGATCGGCAGCAAGACGCGCCGAGCGCACAAAACGTTCAGCGGTCTAGAGAAAACCAGAGAAGACAACAGAATATTTGAAGTAGGAGGCATGGTCTTAGTTAACACAAACAAAAGACTCAGCAATAAGCTAGCCCCCTTTTGCGTGGATCAAAAAATCGAGAAAGACTTGCGGACCAAAGTCGTAATTAAGGGTAGGCTGGTCCACAAGGATAACTTGAGATATATGCCAGACGTGACATTAGTTTAGTTTTTATTATAATTTAAGAAGTTATCCTTTCTTTTCTAACAGTACAGTATACCCGTGGTATTTCTATTTCACACAGTGATTAATGCTCGGTTTACCGACTATTCACAGTCCGATCTCGAAAAATTAGGCTTGTGATCAACACAAGAACACTGGATCAGATAAAGCGTATGACACCATAAACCAAATCCTTAAAGTAAAAAGAAAGGATCAGATTGACACCAGTCATCTTTACGAAATAATGTTATATTAATGTTAATTATCGAAGTTAAGAACCGTTTGCTCATAATAACTCTTGCTAAGGCAAAGATAATAGATCCAACCATCTTAGATCACGATGATTGGAATGGAATTCTAAATGAACAAGTCACAGATATTTCTGTAGCTTAATGGAAGTATCTAATATTAAGATTTACAGTCTGATAGCCTCATATACAGCATTATTGAATAACCTAGAGCTAAGTTCATATGCAATCAAATCCAAATATTCCCCGTAGAACATAATCGCACAGTCTAGCAAACCTCTGATAGCATCTTAGCGGAATGTGATGGAGGTAATACCCTAGGTGTGACAAATTGCGTCCCCGCAACGTATTCGACGTCGAAGACGGTGTGATCATCATCAACAATCGCCCGGGTAAGATAAGCTTCGTCCCTGGAGACGTATCCACGTCGCTGCTGAACATTACCGGACACGATCCAGTACTGAGCCTCCCACTTCTACCCCGGCTAAATGAGCAGAATCTGCATGTCATCCAGCTGATCAGGGACGGCGTTACTTTTAGCCTTAGTGGCCGAGCAGCGGTAGCATTCTTAATTGGAATAGAAATTTGAGTGCTCATCAGCGGCTCAAACTTCCTCTGGCAGCGCATGAGAAAAAGACGAGAAGCTCGTGACATACAGGAGATGTTGGCAACATCTGTCACGGCCGAGGACACCCATGCTTCAAAGGGGGGATAATTTAACAAGTAACACTCCGCAGTCCAGCCGGTAAGGCTAGACCGACGAACTTAAGTTCGGTCACATGGCCTATGATGTTGTGTTATATCGGCCAGCAGCCTCGTTGGAGCTGCACGTATTCTAAGACTTCACACGAGGCGCAAGCTCAAAAGTCGGTCACACTCCCGCTAACGCGAAATGAAAGTTTAATTTGTATTCTTAAACTATAAAATGTTCCAGCCAAAGCTCCTTTACAACAGATGTTTGTAAATAGACATCACAACTACCGGAGTAGCAAAAGAGATGAGCTGTTGTGTGATCGGGGTAGTAGGCAGCTAAATTGTAGCCGGGGGCTGTTGGGTATTTGGCAAGTAGGGGACTTTTTAGGCCCTGGAGACTCATCCAACAGTTTAATTTTATTGAATTGGGTATCCCATTCTTCATAAAACCTAAAAAACCTCATCGAATAACAGTCCATGTCCATTCGTTTCGTGCAACTTTTAATACCCTACGTTGGCGAAATGTATACCAATTGAAACTTCGACTCCAATTGTGCAATTCTAACATCGGCTCTGTCGGGAGTCGAATATGCCAATGAGGAGAGGTCAATGCGGAAAGAAACTTGTAGTGCAATCCAGTTTGGATTCCAAGCGGTCCTCATAGTTTTCTCAAAGTCAATCTCCGACACCAACAGGAAGACTAACTCCCTAGTCGTTTCCGATCAAATCCGAATCGTGCCTTGAAAGCAATGGGTCAACGCAATGTGACTCTGTTCACACTCCAAGTCCGTCGTTTTAAGTCAGAGCTTTATGGGATAAAGTGGAATATAATATTAAGCTTGTTCCAAAGGTATTGGCAGGAACGACAGTCCAGTTATCCAGTCCAACCATGTCCATTGCTATTTAGTCTACGAGAGATGGGCGGCTGAATTGAGCGATCGAATCGAAATTGCGTCGGCACAAGGTAGACAAGGTAGTTAATGGGGATTATCTGCGGTGGCCGACCTTTCTTGATCTCTTCTCGGCTATCTATGTAAATAACCCAAGGCCGACACCCGGGGAAAAGCTATTTCATTTTATTTTACAAATAGGTGGGAAAGCTAAGAAAGCTCTCACCCACGACGGGATCGCATTTGCGTAGGACGCGCTCACGGAACGTTTTAAAAATAAACGTCTTGTCGTCAATAGCAAACTCAAAATTCTTTTTTAACTATCCGCTGTAAGTTTCGGGTCAGGTGCTGCCTTAAAGGAGCTTAAAAGTATAATCCAAGGAATTTTGGCAGCGCTTCAACATTCAAAAACTTTGATTGAAATCTGAGATTGCTTGTTAGTATGCCTTTGCTCTTTGCAGTTATCAAAACTAACCTTGCCTCTGTGGGAGTAGTCGGCCCCGATCAAGTCCGTCATTCCATTATGGCAGGAAATGTATAACTTTCTTAGCGAACGTTATCGCTCATTAGAGGCTGTCAAGGATGCCAAGCCGGGATCAAACACATATGCCATTACCAATATAACTCGAACGAATTCTGCCTCCAGAAACGTAAACGCTTTTGAGGCTAAGATAACCAGAGAGGTTAGAGAGTGGTTTTTGTTGTTCCAAACAAAAAATGATCCAGTTCGGCTTTGTCTCCGCTTTTTAAAGATGTATGTCGTCGAAAGGTCCTATTACATTAAGCAAAAGAAGTTGTGTCTAAATTGCTTCGCAAGGGGCCGTCACCTCCGTGATTGCCAAAGTGCCCACACTTTCAAAGTACGCCGCAACACACCTTTTCTCCTAACGGGCTAGCTAATCCATCAGGGTCCAATACGCAAAGGGTTCAACAAGGTATACAGTCCTCTCCAGATCAACTCCAAGCTAATGTATAAAACTATTTTGCCTTCAGTACCCAGGTAGTGCTTTTGGGCACTAGCAACTTGGGAGCCAATTACCCAGCCCTTCCCTTGATCGACTCCAGATCAGAAGGTTCATATATATATCCGAACGGCTGTTTAAAATTATAAAATGACCACAAAAAATGTTAGGGCTCAGGTTTCAGGACTCAACTGACTCAACCAAGCCATCTCGGGTGAAACCCGCAAGCTGTGCCACTTCCTCCCAGACCCTGACTTGAAATAGATGTATCTGCGTACGTCCTTCGTTAGCTAGCTGACGATCTGCCATACCGCATGATGTTTAGTCTGCTTTAAAAGACTTGCGAAACTTTCAGTTAGCAGATTCGTCCTGTTCACAAATCGATGTATTGTTTAGTGTATACATCCTCCCAGCGGCACACTAGTCGGGCAGGAAACCTTTTTCCGCTAGATACTTACCGGTCCAGTGCCAACATCGACAAGCAAGTCGATTGCATTGTCTTCCACGCAGGTGGCAGTCGTTGCCGAATTTCTCGACATTGGTCATATGTTGGACGTAATGCCCAACTCCAAACCACAACATTTTTACCTCCCTCACCATGCAGTCTTTAAGCCTGAAAGCACAACAGCAAAGTTGTAAATTGTGTTCAATGCATTCAGCAGATCCACAAATGTCATCAGTTTAAATGATGTCCTTCACCCAAGGCCTGTATTCAAATCAGAACTTACTATTCAGTTTGTTTTTAACACTGCAATTAAGAAAATGTTTTGCCAAATCCAAGTTAATCCTAAGCACACTCCCTTTCAACGAATCCCTTTCCATTATGTGAATAGTAAGCTTTGCGACTATTAGCTCAATACAATCACCTTTCCTAGCAATACGCGAGCTGCAGCAGCTTGCAATTTATATCTGGGATCAACTTCCTCACACAAGCGAAGTGTCGGTCTACTCCATGTATGTTGAAGATAATTAAGCTGGGCTACATTCCGAGAAGCAAGGAATCTATATTATTCACGGATTCGCTCTGTATTAGGTTCCACTAGTTTTCCTTAAATTAAGTGAATGTCTAACAAAAAAGGTTGTCTGAAAGGCAGACCCAACGCCTATTTACCACGAGTAGATTTCTTGGCAATCAATGATGATAGCACTGCGAAAACTTCGGGTATTCGTTGGAAGGGCACTGCTGACAAATTCTACTTTGCGGTAACAAAAGTAGTGAAGAACGAAGTATTCACCAAGCGCGAAGTCCTTTTCGTACATAGCCAAACTGTTCGATCCAGCAGGATGGCTTTCACTGCTTGATATCCAACCCAAGCTCTTTATGCAGGAACTCTGGCTTCAAAGGTTGGGCTGGGATGAGTCACTGTCCAATGAAGGAATATCTTAAGGAGTGGAGGAATTTCGTAGCAAGCTATCCTGCACTTAACGAAATCCGCATTTCAACATGGATCCAATTTTCTCCATCAAATAAATCATCCAATAAATGCGTGGAGCAGTCATTTTCTCCGAACTTTCGGCAGGTATTCGTTGAATAAAATTGAATTTGTGGGCATTTTTGCTTGTGCGGACATATACACACGCAAACATTTAAACCGTACCTAGACATAAAGAGACCATTGAGAGCACTGAGAGTAAGTGCGAGCGAAAAAAAATAAACAGCTATGCCGTTCTATCGCAAGGCAGTTTCCTGTAGTGTAAGCGATCAAAAGGCATCTTATTCGCTCGATGGACCAGATGCACCGATTTTTTTGTGCCCACTTTGTTTACACGGCATGTCCCATCTATATGTTATTTGGTTAGTGGTTCTGTATTTAATTTAAAAGCTAACATCATAAAATATTTAAGTGGCATTACAATTTTTTTTTATAATTAGTGAAAAGATAACATTGCAAGTGCAAACAGTATACTTTTTATAGCCTTTTTTATAGTTTCACTATCAACATTTCTAAAGTATGTTGCCTGTGCTAAAAATGTCGCATTTTCAAAATATGTTGGCATTCTCCCTGAGCAATTTAAGGTTTTTTTGCTTTGATTTATCGAAATTCGTATCGATGTTAAGAATAATTTGAATGTATCATTATTACATCCAGCTGTTATAGCAACGAAGCTAAACGTTAAAATTTAAATTTAATTTAAATATTAAATTTTGCTTATCCCACAGTTTTAAATTTTTTATATAATATTTAAAGACGGCCAAATCTCGCAAAGAGTCCGTTAAAGGGAGCCCCTTCTACGAGACCGTATTATTTGCCATTTGGGAGAAAAACTTGGCAGCGCTTGGGTAAATCCAATCAAATCGATTCTTATGTTACCAAGTACTGATGGAATCAGAGAATGTAAACATCGTAAATGTAAAAAATGTTGAGCATAGTAGAATTATGCCATTAAATATACGACAGCCTCTGCCAAATCAAAAATGAGTTATTTATGTTATCGGCAATAAGGAGTAATTGTTTATATTGAAAAAAATACGCAATAAAGTTAAGTTGCACCGCTGAAAATAGAATCTTAAAAAAAAAAACATCGCGAAATAGACGCCATCCCTGACTGATTTGAGCATTCCCTATGTGGGATAACTAAAACGAAGAATTACCTGGTCACACCTAAATGTCTATTGAAGAGGGTGAAATGCTTAAATGTCCTGCGCATAATCTATATACACAATCATAATTGTCTAGTGAAAATAAGTTACATACAAACTTATGTATATTTATGCAAAAATTAAGGGCTTAGATAAAAGGATTAACTTTAAAGTTAAAAAATATTTAAGGATTGTTAAGGAAATGGATTTACAATATTGTCGATTACTTCTGGTTCGATATATCGTTTTTATAGCATTCAAGGATAATTATGTATGGACTAAAAATTCAACACATGAAAACAATGGGTACGTGAAACATAAAAATATGATGTATATACATACATATGTATGTATGTATATACATATATAATAATAAAAATCTCATTAAAAATTTAAAATTACTATCAATAGCATTGCCTTCATCTTTAATCATAATACAAAGACTATTTAAGTAACAGAGAGAATTTCGCTTCAACTTTGTAAACAAAACAAGGCAGAATCATAATATTCGGCATGTCAAAATTCATATGTATATGTATGTACATATGTACATATGTACATATACATAGTTGCAGATGGGTGTTAGCGTAAAAACGTAGTGAGGCTCGTAAATGCCAAGCAAGGTTAAGAAGGTTTAATTCTCCAAGCCAGACGATTCAAAAAATATATACATATGTAAATAAGTACATATTTACATAAAATACTAATTTACATTGTAGAAACAGGCAGGCACTTTGTATGTCAAAATAATAATATCCCTTGCAAGGGAGCAAAAGTCATGTATTCTGCTAAATTTACTTAATGCTGATTACAGTTAATGGTTAAAGCACAGAATTACCCAATTGCTTTCTGGAGTTAATACAATACGTACATAAAACAATACATCTACATGCACAAGTGTTAGTGCAGCCAAATGCCACCAACTCGTTCACAGCCAGTAAGAGAAAGATTCCTAAGAGTTTCAGCAAAATGCCGTATTCCGAACGATCGATGCCGAATCGAGCGGAGTGCACAACGTCGTTGCCCAGAATTCATTAAAAATGGGTAATAAGGGTATAATGAATTTGTGCAAATGTATGTAACAAGCAGAAGGAGGCATCCTTGACCCCATAAAGTATATATATTCTTGATCAGCATCAACAGTCGAGTTGATATAGCTATGTCCGTATGTCTGTCTGTTCGACCGTCCGTTCGTTCATATGTACGAACGCAAGAATATCAGAACCCATAAGAGCTAGAGACTTGTATTTGTTTCCGATAATCGATAACATTCCCCGTTTCCAAGTAACCAATAAAAATGGATATCAAAAGCTATTTACGGTTTTTACAGCTAGAGTCACCAAACTTGGAAATATCTTTCATTTTATAATTATAGCCACCTCCACTCTAGCACCACAAAGCAATAAATTAAGTAAAAAAACTAATTTGTATTGCACAGTGAATTTAAGCCAAAATTTTACTGCAATTCTCTTTTTGAGATCACACGAATGTGTATTCGTAATAAAATCTGCAGTTGAACTTTTTATGAAGATCGGTTAAGAAACAAAAACAAAACTAAAGTTATAAGGCCAGCGCAAATCGCAAGAATTTCTGTATATGTACAGGTACACACATACATTCGCGCGCCTCTTTATTGAATTCTATCAACAGCATTGCAATTGCGATTGTATTATTTTCTATGCTGTGTGTATGTGCTGCTCTTGATTTTTTATTTTTTCATTAACAATGAATTGTTGGTATGGCTATTGCGAGACAGTGGCAAGTAGTGTAGACTGTTACGGGTTCGAGTCGTGTTGGGGGAACTATTTTTTTTAATTAATTTTTTTTTACTGCTAAAGCAAACGAGCTCGTAGCTACATTTGGTGGTGGTGGAAGAAGTTTCAGAGTATCCAATGGTCGGGAACTCCCGACTAGAGCCTCTTAATTGTTTTTAACGAGAGGGGACGTAGAGCGGCCGAACAGGCGAACGATGGACACAGTATTTAATAGGTCCCGAGAATCGGGGAAACTGGCGAAAGGCATTAAACGAGTATGTCGCCGAGACACTCGCTGAACTCGAGGTCGAAGGCGAGCTCGAGTCAAGACCAATAAAATACTTGGTAATACGTTAACCGCTTTCTGCATCGAAGGAAGAGTAGAAGCCGTTGCAGGGACATCAGTCCTGATTAAGGGGATGGTGTTCCACCTAAAATAGGCCTTTGTGGTTTTTTATCATTCATTTTTTATTCATTTATTTATTCATTTTTACCATTTGCTAAAATTTAAGCCAGCGCCAATACAACTTTTACTCTCCGTTTTAAGGTTTTTATTTGTTTTGCTTTTCCTTCCTCGCGCTAGTTCACACCTGGATCACGGACTTTTCCCACTCTGCTGTCGAAAGTAGATTGAGAGGTGTTTCTCTGGGAGCAGTACGGGTACATAACATGCAACCAGCGTCTCCGATTACGCTCGCATGACGGATGAGACGACAAAAATGGTGTGGCTATTTCAGAAGTCGCACGGTTACAGGAGGTAGACACCATTCAGCACCGCGTTAAAAACCAGAGCAGGGGCTCCAGACACTAGTGACAGATTAAAATAACTAAGGCCCAACTGATAGAGGCAAATAATAGACTGATAAAAATGTAATTTACAGACACAAGAGAGAAAAAACAGTTGACGGACACAGTGAAATTTAAAAATACACCAACAATAAGAAATAGATGCTGGTCAACCGTTTGAAGGCCTATTAGCAGGAAATATAATGTCCATTGCCGATATCTAAAATGCAATGCGCACTATCAGAAAACAAGAAACCAGGTCATTTTGGAGTATTGCATAATAGAAGTAACTCCTATTAAGGTTTTAAAATCCAACGAAGTAATACACCTAATTATTAAAACCATTAGATCAAGTTTTCCTGCAAGAGAGTCACCATGTAGCGCACAACGGCAGAATGCTTCAGCTATATAAGAACACCGTATTTGAATGCGATAGTCGTGTGATAGTCGCGGTCACAAACTAATGACCCACAACGACTGCAACCTTCTGTGAACTAGCAGCCGATGACTTATGTGCCCAAGGTTTAGATGTGGGTGGCACTGTATACTGCAAGGTCTATCCAGCCATCTGGGACCGATCACGGTAGTTGACGATGGTATCGTAATAATAAACGACATCCTGGCGAAGGTTAGTACCGACCCATCTTATGATCTTCGACCACATCGCTTTCATCAATGCTACGTAATAGTAGTGACATCCCCCTATTAAATTAAACCAGCCGCGACGAACTTCTGAGTCTACCATGTGAACACCAAGGACATGAAGTTTATAATGGAACTTTAGGCTGATGCAGCACGAAGTCCGTATCCAAGCACTAATAAGGCGTGCTATCGTCAGCCGTGTCGTCCTCTTCAAAAAGTATTTGAGAAGAAGACAAAAGAAGCGCAACGTTTAGTGACCTAATGCCTAGCACGAGGCGTAAGCTCAACATTATCATTACCAACGGCAACAGCTTGCGCTCCCTCTTAAGAATTCTATTGTATTTAATTCTAAAGTGGCATTATGAACGGCCGGTCGTGCTTAATAAACAATGGAATCCTTTTATCGTCCAACTGTTACGCCGGTCGGCCAACAACTACACAAATGGAAATTATTTATTTGATATGCACATAAGTGCCAAGTGCTTTTTCTTGAGCTTGGTACAAAGCCAAAAGTGCAAGGTCAGCATAAATAGGCTAGCAATGGTCGATAGCTCACCAATGGCTGATCGAGTTAGGCGCATAGCAGCATGTCCATATATATTTAATACGGCTATTCATATAGTATGAACATACAGTACATATTGGTCACGCCGACGACCTGAGTCTGCTTAGCCATGTCCCTCTGACCGTCTGTAGGAACGCTTGGAGCTTGGAAAAGTTCAACAGCTAGAGACTTAAATGATCAAACTTTTTCATCTTATTGCTATTGTTGTATTTAGTGGGTTTTTTCGACTATTGTTGTTTTTTTTTTAATTTTAAGTTTTGTGTTTCACGTTTACTATGAATTAATGTGACTTGCAAATTAAATTGTACGCCGAAACATTGAGTAGTTAAAATTGTACGACTGGCATCCTGTATGGCTTAAAGGAGAATGTCTATGTAGAAAAATATGTAAAAGCTTGGCTTAATGTTTATAAGCGTACCATTACAAAATAAGTTTTCTCAGTCTCAATGTCAAAGCTGGATAGTGACCGAACTGCATACCCTGCATATTTGCAATAGCGACGTTTCAACGGTTGCCGTTTGAATCTTGGCCCTGAAGTGCTCAATCCTAGTTCAAGTGCACAAAAAAATTGTATACAACAAAGTTTTGCGCCTAACTCACTCGTATAGAAGGAAGCAAGAATGCTTGTGATAGATCTATGGTGCTGCGCTCAGAAAACTCTTAGTTGACCACTTTCGATAATAGTTGTCATACGTGTTTGATAATTCTCTCGGCTTGGAGGTTAAACCTTGAAAACGGAATCTGTAATTTTCTCTCTTTTCTCTAGAAAGAGATTTTCAATTGGCAGCGAAAGATTACTTTGGGTCTTAACCAATCCTATTTTCTGCGATTCTAGTTTGGTAGACTCCCCTTACAAGGGATCCCAAAGCCAAACAGCTAAATAAAAAAGAATAGAATGACCAATATGCATAACATTTACTGAGTGCAACAAGAAGGTTTTCATTTTGGTGACTGCCTACCTCAGGGACTAGTTCATTCCCAAACATAATGGCCTATTCCATGCCAATTTAGCACCCAAAAACCCCTTCTAAAATACGGATGGGTCAGTAAAACTTTAGGTCAAGACGGAGTCATAACCTTTAACACGAGAGATCTAAACTAGACAACCGTCAAAGTGCTAGTGATCAACGAAGCCCATCAACGAAGTGATGGCATATCCATAAAAGTCGGCATCTGTTAGGACCACCTTCTGATCAATGTATATCTGCCTAGTAGAAGAGCTTTAAACAGATTCAAGGTATCAAATATAGCCTAGGTGTATTGAATATATCGACAGCCGATCTAACCTAACCTAACGTAACCAAATCTGTTTATTTTTAAAGACTTAACCAAATTTCTGGAATATGTCAGTTGTATAATGGAACGATTTGTAATGAGTTTTTAAGAAATTCTCACGTTTTTATATCGCCTAATGTTACCATTAATGACTTAGAGGATCGGTTAAAGGCGGCTTATGGAGTAATAAAAGACTCAAAGTAAGTATTTTCCATTTTCTTTTGCTAAGATTTGCTTATACTACATTTTTCAGAGATATGAATTCAAATTGCCGAAAATATGCACTGCCGAGCTTATGCTTGAGCTCTCTTCCAATTTGTAGAACTCCAGAACGAACAAATTTATTGTACTTTGCCAATGTTGCAATGATTACAAACAAATATAGTGGAAATGAGACACGAAAAAAAAGATTTCTTTTAAAAGATCCCAAAAATAGACATTCCTTTCTTAAAAAAAAACCAGTTTATTACAACGATGTATTTACTAATGATGTATCAAGCAAATATCCACCGACAAAAGAATCTGAAAACTTAAAACGAATTTGTCGAGAAGAATGTGAGCTTTTAGAAAATGAACTTTGCCAAAAAGAATACGCTATTGCGAAACGTCATCCTGTAATTAGTGTTGTCGGAGTTGAAGAGTGTCAAAAAATACCACGAGAAAAAGATTGCTCCTCATTGGGCATTACTATTGAAGTTGACGATGCTGAAGATTGCTATTGGGAGGATGGTTCGAGTTACCGAGGAATTGAAAACGTCAGTATATCGGGAAAACCGTGCCTGAGATGGTCGTGGTTAATGAAGGAAATTTCGGACTTTCCAGAACTTATAGGACAAAACTATTGCAGGTATGTAAGCTTTATTTGATTTTGACTGATGAGCCTGGTTGAAAATCTAAATACATCATTCAGTCGTTTGTAAAATTGGACCTAGAAGTTGGGTTGCATGAAAAGCATTCAACTAGAATTATGTATTGGATTATGAATGCATCCAACAGAGAATTCATCACGGGAATTCAATATTTGGTTGACAGTAAAAATGCATTGTGAAATATTAAAGTTCTCAGAGTTGAGTTGATTTAATAAAATTATTAAATTTCCAATTGAATTTTTAAAAAATATTAAACTATTGTTAACTTTGAAAATCATTTTCAAATTATTGATATTTATTTGTTAGCTCTTTTTTTTTAGTGAGCTTTACTCTTAAATGAAATATAATTTTATAAGTTCCTTTTTTTAAAAGGAACCCTTAGCACCTTACTAAATAAACGTTAGGCCAGATGGGCCATCGAAGCAAATAAAATAACCATACAATTACCAAAGAGTGGTGAAATAGAGTTAATAGAGACAGTATACATACAGAAGTAAAGAAGTATAGTGAACATTTTCTGAGCAGCGATCGGCGGAATATTGTAATCCAAAAAATTAAGCTAATAATCTACATTTCAGGAACCCAGGAAAAGTGGAAAAGAACCCGTGGTGTTTTGTAGATGACCAATCATTAGATCGAAGTATTGAACCTTGCAATATTCCAAAATGTGTCGATAAGCTCTGGCTAAGCATAATTTCTATATTGGGGTTGACAGCTGTAGTTGTAATCCTTACATCAGTTCTTCTATTAAAAAAAAAAAGTTCTCGTGGAATGAAAAATATACAAAGTGTACGTAAGCTATTATATCTGTAAAGAAAATCATGAAATTTGTAAATTATTTTGTCCATATTCCAGATTAATACACCTAACGCCGGAAATAATATATATGGAAATTCACAATTAAACTCAAACCAAGATACGGGAAGAATAACTTTAAATAGTTCCATTGAACTTGTAGGAATACCATCCAAAAATATGGAAAAAAATTCACTTTTGCGAATACCACACTTTACATTACAAGATGTGGAGTTCTTTGAAGAATTGGGCGAGGGAGCATTTGGTAAAACTATGTTAGAATATATATCCTTAAGGAACAAATAATTAATTTGAAAAAAATATATGTATGTGTTAACAGCAGGGTCATTAAAGCCACGTCCCTTTTCACTATTCGTATAACTGCATCAATTTAAAAAATTCATAAACGACGATAAAGTAAGGATACGTTCGGAACGCCTAAGACTTGTGGACATTTTTGTCTTACGTTTTTGCAGAAATGTGGGAGAAGTGAGGAGTGAAAAGTAAATGTTAACCAAAGACAATATAAACACTAAGATGAGTAATGCCATACAACAAAATGCTACTATGCAGCTTGTTTTTTTTTTGAAAATTGAGAACGGCTCTCACAGCCGAAAGAGCGAAAGCCTAAAAATAGAATGTATATTCAGCTTCGGCAACCTCAGTACAGAACATGCATTCATATGTGAATACAAATTTGGGATAGGTCATGCATGATCAGCGCTAGAAAACTAAGAAAATTTATTTCTTTGCCAGGCAAAGCCGGAGCAGTGAATAAAAACACAAATATACATATTTTGATGTACTTTTGCATGCAGAATTCACTAATAGGGTCACTGAGACAAGAACTTCTCTCGAGCACACACTGTCCAAAAACAAAAGTGAAATCAATCTATGTATGCTATTTTCCTAACATGGTTATTGCACAAGATGTGCTTTGTGAAAAAATTATTTTGTTCTCAAATTTTCCTGTACAATTTATCGTTAGTATTTAGGGTAATGGTTCATTTAAATAATGCATTAATTTCATGGATAAACCAAAAGCACTATACGTCGATCGTAAGTTTAAAACTTTTTCGCTTAATGTACTTCGAAAACGGAACGACGCAAAGCACCATCGATCAGCTTCGCTGAAGGCAGGCTGGCACCTTACTTCGTTGCTCGTGTCAGCATCAGTAAGCCGCGACTTTGGCATTCGTTCGCATGTCATGCGAAGCCTCAAAGGCCAGATGATAGGTGTCAGGCTAGAAATTTTGCGTCACATTCAAATGGATGGGCGTTACTCATCTAAGTGTTTATATTGTCTTTGGTTTAGCTAATATATTCCGGGTTGGTCAAGATAAACGATAAAAAGTGTTTCACAATGTTGATAAGATCTTGCAAATGAATAAACCTATGAACCTACTACTGGTAGCTACACGACATAGTGGTCTGATTCGGTCAGTTCTGACATATAAACTGACTGCAATAAAAAGACGGACCTTTGCAAAGTTTCAATACTATCACCTTAAAATTGAGAGAGTAGTTCACATCGAAACAGACACGCGGACGGACATGGCTATATCAACTCGGCTGTTGATGCCAATCTAAAATATATATACTTTATGGGGGCGTATTATAATACCCTTTACAAGGTGTATATGTGTATTACTTTTCTCAATAATTGGCAGATCAAAAATAGAGTAGAGTAGAGGAAACTCGGTTTGCGAATTAAATTTTTTGTTTTAATTTTTGTTACAGAATGTTTACCTCACTTTTAGTGGACATATACAGTGACGGTTTTAGGAACTTTTTTATATTATTCAAAAGGATTCGTTTGCGTATTGCACGACCAACATCTATTTTGCTTACTTATGTTTATTTTTTTTATTTTAGGAAAAGTGTATAAAGGACAACTAACGCAATCCAACAAGAAAATTGTAAATGTTGCCATTAAAGCATTAAAAGAAAACGCCTCAGTTAAAACACAACAGGATTTCAGGCGTGAGATTGAATTAATATCAGATCTCAAGCACCAAAATATTGTTTGCATACTGGGTGTGATTTTAAATAAAGAGCCTTACTGTATGCTTTTCGAATATATGGCTAATGGTGATCTACATGAATTTCTAATATCAAATTCGCCAATTGAAAAAAAATCATTGTTACAATTGGAATTTCTACAAATAGCAATACAAATAAGTGAGGGAATGGAATACTTATCAGGACATCACTATGTTCATCGTGATTTAGCTGCTCGAAACTGTTTGGTCAATGAAGGTTTGATTGTAAAAATTTCTGATTTTGGATTGTCACGGGATATTTACAGTTCTGATTATTATAGGTATTTTTTTATTGATATTTGTTATAATTTCAGCTTTTAAAATTTTTAATTACTTTCCCTAGGGTGCAATCAAAATCGTTACTTCCTGTTCGGTGGATGCCATCCGAGTCTATCTTATATGGAAAATTTACTACTGAAAGTGATATATGGTCTTTTGGAGTTGTTCTCTGGGAAATCTATAGTTATGGAATGCAGGTATAACTAAAAATTTCTTAAATATATTATTAAAGTCTTCACATAGCATCTAATTATATTATTTTAATTACAATCTGTTATTACAGCCGTATTGTGGTTACAGCAATCCAGAGGTAATACATTTAATAAGATCGCGCCAGTTACTCTCTTGTCCAGAAAATTGTCCAACGGCGGTGTATTCTTTAATGATGGAATGTTGGCATGAACAAGCAGTAAAACGTCCAACATTTTCAGATATATCACATCGATTAAAGACTTGGTATGATGGCCATGTTAAGATTAGTAATCAAAATATTTAATAAATACATCTGATATCTAAGAAACCTTTGGATTTATTTTGATCTGACCGTTTTGCAGCAAATAAAAAGCAGTACTAAGTAAAACACTTAAAATATGGAAGGCAATTACATATAATCATCACGAAAAATCAGTAAATTGAATATTTTCTTTAATGGTCTAGTCGATAGTGCTCATTTGGGGGATACAATAAATCCAGAAATCGAGCAGCAAACATTCTAACTTTTTCTATACACCAAAGAATATTTATATAAATACACATAAAAATAGTTTTCCAAATATTTTCACCTTTCGAGTAGGGATGAAACGTCCTTAGTGTGCTGAAATCTATTGTATTGGACGGGAGTTTAGGGATCTAGCATTGCTAGAAGTGTGAGGGCTGTTGGTCAGTTCGCGGCAAAAGGGAGGAGTCTCTACTTTTATTCACTTTGCCTTTTATTCAACACCAGCTTTGACCATTGAATACCCCTTTCATCATGCTCTGGACTCGGTCATTGATCTACCAGCCCGTGTGCCTACCAAAGGAATCGAAATTAGCTGATCGTGATCCTTGTTTCCGTCAGGCTGATTTTAACGAGCTCAATGACTTTATTCTGCAATTCGATGGGTCCCAACTGTACAATTGCGCCGACATTGATGTTTCCATTCTTTTATAATAGCATGTGCTCGCTCCTGATTATCCAGCGAGGTATGATAGGCCTCCCTGGTTATCAAGGGATCTAATGAGATTAATAAATGTGAAGTTGGGGTGGTATACATAATTTAAGAAATCGGACTCCAACTTTTCTATGTAATATTCAATGTGCCATAAAGATTACCTTCCCTTTTATCACCTTAACCCTTCACATAATCCTTAGCAATTTTGTTACTTGTTAACTCAAAACACAAGACATATACTCTGTCATCTGAGAGTGTGTTTATTGATCCGGACGTAGCTGATCTATTCGCAAACATTTTACAAACTACCTACTCCTCCTCTATGTATAATAAAAATCAGCCTAATCCTTATCAGTTGCAGAGGCCAGACTGCATCATAAATCCTATTATTTAAACAAGCCGGTTTACTCACAGGGCCCTGATGGTCTTCTTGCTTGTGTGCTCAGGTACTGTGCTGCAGCACTATTTAAACCTGTTTTAAAACCTTAGAAATGTTCGTAAGCACTTCATCTTTTCCGACCATTTGAAAGGCATCATACATTTTCCCTCTCCATAAGAAAGGGAGTAAGTCCGATTTCGAAAACTGTAGAGTTATTTCCAAATTATTCGCTATACCTAAAGCGTTTGACAGAATCATAACATCTCAACTGTAATATTTATAAAGCTCTATAATTTCAACACACCAGCATTGGTTCGTGAAGCGTAGATCTACAACTACTAACCTTATTGAGTTTACTTCACTAGTAATTGATGGTTTTAAAAAAGAGGGCAGACTGACGTAATCAATACTGATTTAAGTAAAGCTTTCGAGTCCGTTAATCATTCATTATTGCTTCAGAAATTATGCCTTTTCGGCTTCCCAGTCAATCTTCTGAACTGGATCTCAGAGTATTTGCGTAAGAGAACTAAAAAAGTTATCATCAGAAATATGTGTTCCTCAAGGTACTAGTCACCTTATTTATTTAATAGTGGTCGACAAAACAAGTGTTTTCCTAATTATTCAATACATTATACATACAATTATGAAAATTAAATGCTAAAAGCGTAGTTAGAGAAATTTACAGCCTGTCTGGCAAGCTGTACCCCTGCTCACAGCTGGGAATGGTCAGTGACTTCCCTATCATCGGAAAACTAGATAATATAGTTGCCATGTGAAAGATCGGTCAAAAAATAAGTACTTGTAAAGTTTTGTTTAGTTTGTAAAGTTTTGTTTATCAAAATATCATACCGAAACTCGGCATTTAAGGGATTTATTATGCCTCCGACATGTATGTAAAATCTTATCAACATTCGACCACAATAGCAAATAGCTGTCAAAGGAACGATTAATCGAAAAGAAGGTTCTTATATGGAAATCTTTTTTTATATACAGATAAGTCGACCTAACTCAGGATTAATTCCACTATGATCCTCATATATTTGCAAAATCTTTTTAACATCGGACCATTACATCCTTAAGCTGCTATTGAAGAGATCGGTCAAATAAGTAGCAGGATATTATTTGGCAAATTATTCTGTTTCTAAAGATATTTTCATCAAACTCAGCAATTTCCAGCTTCATTATTCTCACATATCTGCAAAAGGGAAATGTCTACAAGGGTATTAAATCTGAAGCGAACCAAATATATTGTTCAACGATTTTAATTTAACTCTAGTGATTTACCTTCCATATTATGTCATCCACATTAACCACAAGTGCATTTAAACATGATGCATTTGTTTCTCGTTATGGGTTGAGCTATGCGCATGGTGACCTTTGTATGATTACATTGCAATTAAATTTTTACAGCGAAGCCGACTAATACTCTGTATGATTAATACATACAGAGAGCTTTTGATTGGCATTGCAGTTTTATATAGCTTTCAGACGATCCTTGTTGCTATCAACAAATCACCTCAAATCTAAATAATTCCAATCCTAAAGGGACAGATGGAAAAATACACCAATATATAGAAAAATTATAAAAATCAAAGAAATTACAAGATATTATTTGCTTTATTGAAAATGATTTTAATTGGTTCTGACAATCTCGAGCAAGGATAAAATATACATATACAAAAATACAATATACAAATATATGAATACTTGAATTTATATATATCCCAGCGATTTTGGAAATTTCAGCTGTTCAATGAATGTTGAAAGTTGTTAACCATCCATTGGTAGGTAGATTGATCTTAGGCTTAAGCGTGTGTTAAGAACTGCTGCGGGGCAGCATCAGCATCTGCCCAAGTAGCTCTTTGTAGTCTCATAATTTTATGAATATTATAGTTCTGGGATTATACTAGCCATCAAACCAGTGCTCCATAGGTAATAATGGGTGTTACTACTGCTGCATATGGCATAGTATTGTTTTGGGATGTATCCTCACATCACTTTTTCACTTTCGGTTGACCGACCGTCTTAAAACACGCATGAGCAGACTGGCCAGACATCTCGCTGTAGCTCGTCCTATCACCCTGCTGAAAAGACGGCATCACCTTGCACTGCTGTCGTAGCAATAAATTGTAATTATCCCTAAGTATTTTTAAAACCTTGTCCATTTGACAACACTTACAACAACCTGCCTTATTATGGCCAATATTGCTGGCCAATTCCTCGTATAATCTGATGGCAGAATCTCACCGCTGGCCATTCCAGGCTCCCGGCTCCAGAGAAACAGGCCAGAACGTCCAGCAGGAAGCCCCCGCCAATAGTCTTACTGTTACTCACAATCTTAATAAACTTATGACCGTCATTGGCCCCTTAGTGGATATGATTGCGTAGAACTTTTCGTCTACAAACCAAGGATGTGTCCACGTCTACAGGACTATGGTCAGGAGGCTGGATGATCTCAAAATTAAGATCTGCAGCTTCCAGCTACACGAGGATAAGCCCTATAAAATGTTGATGCGAGGAATACATTACTCCACGTTGCACCATCAGATAAGAGAAGATATGCTAATCTAAAGCACAATATCTTACACATCCATCGTCCTAAATCCAACAAAAATCCAATGAATTTAAAAAAACTTAACATTTAAATACTAAACAGGCAAAAAATGTGGATCTAGCCCATGCGCAAGCAAAGAGTGAATGCGGACTGTAGACTCTGCCAAAGCCATGGACACACTCCTCGCTTCTGCCGATGCGGTGACGATACGTCTGATGTTGCCAGAACCACAGATCCTCGGAATGTGATAGGCCAGTTGATGTACCACCCACCTCCGTTCACTTGCTCTTAAAGTCCATTCAATACCATCCATGTTGTATCTGTTCGAGAATTTTATTACCGTGTAATATATTTACTTCTTTTTTTTTTTTTTTTTTTAGTAAGTGTAGAACCTGCTATCATAATTTAGTACCCTAACAACACATGGATAGAAAATATAATTTACAACCGAACCCCATAACGCCGAACCGCGTACGTACCAGGGACAGTCTGTTATCTGTCGTAGTACCCGATTCTGCAATTCCTGTATACGTTTATAATTGGATTTGGCTGCAATCCCCCAAATCCACTTCACTCCATAAAGCCATATCGGCAAAATACAGTGCACGTATACAGCTCTTTTATACCTCAGCGGGAAGGTGCTCCTTTATTGTTGAGCCAACGCAGTTGTTGCAATCTGTGACGACATTTTTTTACCGTAGCTTTGAGGCGTGGCCCAAAGGTAAGGCGCTTATCCAAGGTAATGCCGAGATACTTAGCTTATGACGGCTGCTCCAGGGAACTCCCTCTAGCTGGTTTGGAGGGGTATCCACCGTAAGGTCTAAAGGGTTGTCGTTTAAACGATTTTGTGCATTTCCATAGAGAGTAGTTCGCATCGATGGTGTAGTCTATGGAAGCCAGTTGTTGCTCGAAGAAATCACTTAAGAGGTTACGTAGCTGTTTTGCTGCTCGGTTCTACAAAATTCGGTCCCAAGGATCTTGAGATTAAATTGATCTTCTTCGGAGGCGCCTTTTTGTTCTGATTAGCTCTTTGGTCTCCCTCGTGAGAACAATGGTATAACTAGTGGGACGTGACTTAGGATTGGGTGGCGTAGTGGCAGTAGCAGCTCTATATATATTTTCAGTTAGAGAATCTACTGCATTCTCAATGTATTCTCCAGAGTCCAGAGTCGAATTTAATTGAATGGAGCATTCAAGATGATTGTATGTATCTCCCCACAGCCAATGTCGCGCATTCCAGTCTCCACCTACCAGATACCTTTGGCCGCAAGAAGCGAGTATGTCACTGAAGTGCCTTTCTTCAATTCTATTCCTTCGTGGGCAGTTTATGGCGCTATATTCCATGTCTCCGAAACCTGTGGCAACTTTTATTGAAGACATTTGTATGGTTCGCGTTTCAATAAATTTTTGCGGAAAGTGGCGGAGAGAACTCCTCCCGAATACCGCCGCTCCTCCGCTGGCTTGATGGCTTGTAAGCTGGATATATATATACATTCTGTATACCCGTATATTTTGACTGTTTCCCCTCGGTTTAGTCTGATCTCATTTAAGAGAAGAATGTCGCCATTGTTGTTTTGCGCGAAGAGCTCAACCTCTCTGGAAAATTCCCTTCCCAGCAAAAATGCTGATCAGCTCCGCTCCAACACTTTTATTCGATTGACAAACTGATGACAATTCAATGTACAATAAATCGATCGACAATATCGATAGTTATTCAATTCAATTAACATTTTAAGGAATGTAAGCAAAAATACTAAATATCGCTGACATCGTTACTAAATACTGTATATTAACTTGTGGCGCGAACATACTTCCCGCCTTGGAAGCTCCTTCCAAAACACCGTCTATTGTTGACTCCAGTGGCAAGGGGCAGATTCTATGTATATTTCGCTTGAGAAACCCCGTCTTGGTCTTGAGAGTCACGTCACGCACTGCGTATCGTATCCGGGATGTAATTCGGACACTCTTCCTAATAACCATTGTCCAGGCGGTGCGTTGTCTTCGGCGATCAGAACTAGACTTCCGATCTGTCCTTCATTTTGAGCGTTCCTGCATCAAGGTGAGGTACTCAGTTTTCCAGCGGCGCCAAAACATATTGTGTACTACGAGAATCCTTTTCCAATGGTTGGTCAGCGATTGTTTGGCTAATGCTTCGTTGAATGGTTCCACTAGCGCGTTAAGTGGGCAGCCAACCAAAAAGTGGCCAGGAGTTAGTGCTTCTAAGTCATTCGGTTCAATGATTAAGGATACAGCGGCCTCGAATTCATCACGGCTACCTCCTGCGTAACTGCTGTTGAGAGATCCTCGTAGTTGAGAGCCGTGCTGTTCGCAACCTTGACTGCACTCTCCCATAACCCTCCAAAGTGAGTTGAGCGTGGTGGGATAAAATGAAATTTGACCCCTCGTTGACTGCACGTGTTGTTGATAACACTTTGGCCCGACTGGTCAAAAGTTTTGCCCAGTTCTCGTGACGCGCCTACAAAGTTAGTGGCGTTGTCGCAGAACAGGTCGGAGCTTAGTCCACGTCTGGCAAAGAACCGTTTAAGTGCCGCTGTGAAGGCGCTGGCACTCAAGTCCGACACGATCTCTATATGGCAAGCCTTCGTCAGGAAGCATACGAACACAGCTAAATACACCTTGACTGGGCGCTTCCCTCGTATGTTGAAATGCATCCAAATTGGTCCTGCAAAGTCTAGTCCCGCTCGATGAAAGGGGTAGCGGTCCCAAGACCTGATTGCCCAAGACAGGTCGAACCCGAAAACAGGTAATGCAACTTCGTACCGCATTGCGAGCCAATTTTCTGCAATTGTTGATCCAATATTTCTGCCGCAAGAAGGCGCATAACGATTGAGCCCCGGCATGTAAATCGCTTCGATGAGTGTAAATAATTAGTGATTTTACGACTATATGATCTTTAGGCATTAAAATAGGATGCTTTGTGTCAGTTGGTAGATTGGCCTTTAGCAATCGCCCACCTACGCGTATAATCGAAATTCCTTCTTCTTGAATGAAGGGATTCAAGCAGTGAATTTTTGTAGACTTTATAGGTCTTTTATCTTTTAACCTAATGAACTCCTCACGCAGCTTTAAATTTTGCAAATTATAAATTATATAACGAAGGCCTTCAGCCATCTCGTCTGCAGTTAGGTCCCTGTAACTGTAACTTGCCGCTTTAGAGCTCTACACCACCTATAAACGTAGCTAAACACGCGCTGAAGTTTCAAAAAGTCGTTTGTAAATTTACATTTCCCGATAACATCGTAAGTCTCCCTCGTCTGAAAGCAACTAACTGCAAATAAAAACGTACACTACCTCTGTTCAGGTATTGCTTCGTCACTACAGCGCCATTGCGCCCAGTCATCTACAGGATGCCTCAAAAAATCAGGGCCCTCCCACCATAAGGTTGCATTATTCAAGTCCGGTGGATACAATCCCCTGGATACAATATCTGCTGGGCTTAATTTTGTACTTTACAGCTTTATACCAATCCACTCTTTGTACGAACTTCAACCAGTCCACTTCAGTGTTTTTAATTCCAACAAACATTAAAACCACACAATCAATTTAAAGCATAACTACAACAACTTCGTGGGTGTTTGCATACTAACGCACTCCTCCGATTACTTCCACATCCTTTGTTACCGAGGGTCACACTGGTAAATGGCGCAGTCGAAAGACGTCGAAGATTATTACAACCATAATTCGACGAGAAGAACCATTGCATATTGCATATTATTCAGCCTGTGAGTTGACCAATTATATATATAAAAATAAAAACAACACAAACACACCTTCACATACACAAATTATGTTAAACAAAATCCCAAAAGTGAAGAAAATAAGCAAATATAGTGTAGACATTTGTATACAAGAATAATTAAAAAAAAAAATAGAAAAATGAAACACATTCAATGTATCAATAAATAATCAGTGAGTAGTATACTAAACATAGTAACGTGGCATAAGATGAGAAGAGTTTCAAGCTTATGCCTCGCAATAGGATGTGATGGTCAGAATCAACTTATTGGACGCGAACGTACAGTTCGAGGAAGTCATTGAAACTCGTTGAAGATCATATTTTGAAGAGCATATAAAAGTACAAAATTTAAATAAATTAAATTAAATTTATGCAAAACAAAATGAATACAAAAACAACAACAATGCTATAAATGCATGAAATAGGAGCTATACAGTTTCCGCTAAGTCACTGAAACTCGCTGAAGATCATATTGTATAGGGCATTAGGAGTCACAACCTTGATGAGGACAATTGTAGGATGTCGGAGATCAGACAATATGACATATTAACTATTCCTACAAACCAAACACACAAAATAAATTAAATAAAAATAAAAAATAATAATAATAAAAAGAAAAGAACACTTAGATAAACGTAACATTCGTATTAAGTAATATTAAGTAAAATAATTCTTGAAATCCAATCACATAATCATATAAGCGATCATCTCAATTACAGACATTTTTAAAAAGCAATAAAAAAACCCCCCAACAAAAACCAAGCAAACAATAATACATATTAAGTATCAGTACCTACATATTCTAAAGACACTAAACTAAGTCACATGCCAATATGCATTAAGAATAAATACACTGCATCAATTAAATGTCCAAATCGGTAAAAAAAAAAAACATCCATCTTGAGTACTCTTACTAGGAGCCAGGCTAGACAAAGTAATAATACCAAACGCCTAGGGGACAACTCCTTTTGAAAGCAATTAGGAATGAAATAGAGGGACGAGCTAGTGAAATATTGGTTCAGGCAGACACTCCCCTTAATTGGGATGAAATGAAGAAAGTGTTGACTAAAAAATTATCAGAACAAAGAAACGAATTCACTATTATAGAACAGTTACACGATATTCCATTTAAAAATTTGACTATTACACAACTATACGACTCAATACTCGAATCCAAAAGAGCTCTTTTCAGCATAGTAGATAATAAAGAATTATCATTTCAAGCGATAGCCGAGAAAGAGGAATTTTATACGACATTGTGTCTCAACACATTTATTAAAGGATTAACAGGACCACTAAGGAACATCGCGAGACCTACGAACTTAGACGAAGCTTTTGACTTAGCTATCTTCGAACAAGATACGTATTACCAAGATAAACGCAGGGACACATTCCAAAATAATTACAACAATTACAACAATAACAACCAACACAGACAACAAGGACCAAGACGAGTACCTTATAACCAACCAAACTCGTACAACAATAACAATAATAACTACGGACAAAACCAACCCAACTATTCCAGACTATCAAATTCACAAAACAACGGAAATCCAAGAGCAATAATGCCGCCAACAAACCAAAACTCAGGTCCCAACTCACGACAATTTAAGAATCCAACTGTGTCTAACTTCTTAAAACAGGGTTATAACAATAACAAACAATATAACAATTCACTTTGTAACAGCAGGCAGACACACCTACACAACTTAGACGAATCCGAACATTTTCAGCAACCAGCCTCAACGGACAAACAGAATACCTAAGAGAATACAAAAACAGACACGGACCGAACTTACCATACATTTTGATAAATTCACCCTTTGGTAGACAGCTATTTTTTTTAATTGACACCGGAGCTTGCCACTCTTTTCTAGACTCAAAATTCGTATCTCACGGTAGCAGAACCAAATTAGAAAAACCCGTTATGGTAAGAACAGTACTCAAGTCCATAGAATTATCCGAAAAAGCAAACTTTAAAGCAATTCAAGAATTTAATACATTTGGCACCTTCTCCTTTCTCCTACTTAAATTCCACGACTATTTCGACGGGCTTTAAGGAATAGACATTCTAGAATCAGTTAAAGCAAATATCAGAATAAACGACCGTATACTCGAAACTGCCCACGCACAAATTAAACTAGTAATGAGACAAAACAAAACCACACAAGTTCACAAAATAGAAGGAATGGCTAGAAACATGCTTATTCTACCCGTGCAATTAAAAGAAGGCAGTTTTTGGTTTAAGGGCAGTAAAGTTGCCGACAATACCTTTATTTCAGAGGGCATATACGAAGCTTCTAATAACACTGATTATCTTGAAATAGTCAACTACGCGGAAGATAACGAAACATTTTGTTTAGAAACACCCTTAGAAGTCGAAAAATGCCAAGAACAAGAAGTCATAAGTCTTAATTTTTCGACTCGATTAGAACCTAACGACACTAAAAGCACACAAAAAGCCTTAGTAAAAACAGACCATTTGAACAAAGAAGAAGAAAATGAATTAAAGAAACTTCTCGCTAAATTCCCATTTTTATTTTATGACGAAAAAGACACTCTTACATTCTCAGACACAGAAAAACACCAAATTAATACACCCGACAACATACCCAATACGCACGACCCTTCAGGTATAGTTACCACGAACAAAAAGAAATCCAGGGTCAAATCGATAAAATGCTAGAACAAGAATTAATAACACATAGCCGTTCCCCTTGGAACTCACCAGTTTGGTTAGTTCCCAAAAAATCAGACACCGGATCACCCAAATGGAGATTGGTAGTAGACTATAGGAAATTGAATCAAAAAACAATTAAAGACAAGTATCCCGTCCTAAATATAAAGGAAATCCTAGATAGAATAGGAAGAGCAAAGTATTTCTCCGCTTTAGACTTAGCAAGCGGTTATCATCATATAGAGATGGAACCCAATGATATCCAAAAAACCGCTTTTACAGCATTAGGAGGACATTACGAATTCCTTAGAATGCCTTTCGGGCTTACCAACGCCCCAGCCACTTTCTATCGAGTCATGAACAATGTTCTCGGAGTACTTAAAGGAGTTTGTTGTTTGGTATACTTAGATGACATAATAGTGTTTTCCGGATCATTACAAGAACACATAACGGACTTAGAAAAAGTTTTTACTAAACTTACCAAAGCTAACCTAACGTTACATCCTGAAAAATCAAAACTTCTTAGGAAAGAAATCGAATTCTTAGGACATATAGTGACAGAAAAAAGGTAATAAACCAAACCCCAACAAGTTGGAAGCAATTAAAAGGTTTCCGATTCTTCAAACTAGAAAACAAATAAAATCATTCCTTGGCCTCTTGGGTTATGACAGAAAATTTATCAAAGATTTCGCAAAAATTACCAAACCATTAACCGCTCAATTAGAAGGAAAAAAAAGCAGTAATTATATCAGATGAATTCGTAAACAGCTTTGAAAATTGTAAAACACTTCTTTGCAACGACCCCTTGGTTATAATACCCAGATTTTTCTAGATTTTTATTTTAACCACCGACGCTAGTAACGTAGCAGTGGGAGCCGTATTGTCTCAAGGCAACTTGGGTAGCGAAAAACCAATTTGTTTTGCTAGTAGAACCTTGTCAGACACCGAACGAAATTATTCCACGGTCGAAAAAGAGATGCAATTCGATATTTTAGACCTTACCTATTCGGTTCGAAATTTACAATTATCACAGACCACAGACCATTAGTTTGGTTAATGAGTTTCAAAGAACCTAACTCAAAAATTGTCAGATGGAGACTCCAATTATTGGAGTATGATTTCAAAGTTATTTACAAAAAAGGATCACAAAATGTGGTCGCAGATGCACTTAGCAGAATAGAAGTAGATCTTAACATGAATGACAACATGTCATTAATACATTCTGCCAACGAAAATTTGGACGAATATATATACATAGCAGAAAAACCACTGAATGACTTTAATATCCAACTTATATTCACCCAAGGCCAAACTTCAAATTAGAAGAACAATCACAGAAACCAACTTCGACTCAAACTTACTAATCAAACTTCTTAAAAACATCTTGAAACCAAACAAAACTTGTGCTATTTTCGCCAATGACGACATTTTTAAAATTATCCAGGAAGTATATAAAAACTTCTTCGCACATAGTAAAATATTTAAAGCAGTCAGATGCACAATTTTTCTTACGGATATTCAAAATATCACAGACCAAGAGACAAAATAAATATAACAAAATACCACGCGGACACCAATCACAGAGGCATAGACGAAACAACAGCACATTTAAAAAGACAATATTACTTCCCTTATATGAGAAATAAAATAGCCCAAACTATTAATAACTGCGACATTTTCCAAATCCTAAAATACGACAGAAACCCACAAAAAATTTAATTCAAAAAAACTGAAACATTATACATACTGACCTATGTATATACAATAAACGGAAAATATATAGTAACTATCATTGACAAATTTTCAAGATTCGCATACGGTTACTCCATCAATAATAGATACGCGCTTAGTATTCTCAATTCCATTAAAACCTTTATAAATACATATGGCATTCCTAAGAAAATCATTTGCGACCAGGGCGCAGAATACGCGTCTAACATCTTTAAGGACTTTTGTAAACAATACCAAATATAATACACTCGGCTACACAATTAACCCCCTACGAACTTCTTACGGGCAGGACACACACCTTTAATAAGGATATCGTATTCAATAACGAACACGATTACCTAGAGAAATTGAATATATATAGACAGGAAATCTACCTAGAAATAGTTGAAAAGCTAGAAAAACAAAAAAATAAAAAAATAAACAAGTTAAACGCCAATAGAACAGAAGCAATACCATTACAATCGGGCGATACAGGGTTTAGAAAGGAAAACAGACGTAATAAACTAACCCCAAGATTTTTTTCGGACGGTACTATTACATTTAGAACTACACGAGGACAGAAAATACATAAAACAACAATTAAAAGACTTATTAGAAGAAAACAATAGTAAAGAACCATTTATATCGTTACGGTACTTCATTAAAATGGAGACAAAACGATATTACATGTAATACACCTCGCCGAATGCGAAACTTTCATTAAAAAAATCAAAGACTCACTTTTGTCCCTACAAAACGAAAACGACTTAGCAGAATTAAGAAAAACATTGTTGAAAAAATGGGAACAATTAGATGATAGGTTTAATTAATTGTCAATGGCTTTGGGTCAGTTATTATTATTATTATTATTACAGGAAATATGGACGCAACCGACGCAAACGAAATTGAACGAAAACCGAGACATTCACAAACTAATACCAACGATCTTACTAACAATTTAAAAACACAAGTAACTTTTAATAACGAGGTGCTAGTGAGATTTAATAATTTGACACAACACATAAGGAACGAACAAGATACCATTAACAATTTCATCTCATCAAACCAAAATAGAATTTACAACGATATAAACGAAGAAAACAAGAAAATTCAATTACTAGATTAATTACATTAATAATATTGCAGAAAGTTTGCTTTTTTCTAAATAAAACGTCATACCTAAATTCATTGTAAATAGAGAAGAATTGCACAGAATAAAAATAATCATGTACCATCAAAATCAAATCTAACACTAGACTCCATTATAAATAATACTGACAATATATTTGCTATCAAAATACCTTTGTTAACACACGATAACTTACAATTAGTACACCTTATTCCCATCCCGATCAAGAATTCACAATTTGTAATAGCCCCACATTTAATAGAATTTAACAATAACCAATTTTTATATTTTAATAAACCTTGCGCTAAAATTCACAATATAAACCTTTGTAACTACCAAGAACACGAATCAAGCTTAGTTAACGTAGATTGTTTTAGAAATTTATTAAATAAAAAGACTAGTAAATGTGAAACTAGAGATATAGGCATTAAGAAACAAATTTTCGAAGCTGAGAAAGGGCATATTTTCATATTCAAAGCACCTGGACTAAAGATCAATTCAAATTGTGGGAAGGAAAGCATCATCAAACAATCAGCAATAATCCACTACAACAACTGTTCAGTCAGCATCGAGGACCAAACCTTCGACGACACTTTAAATCAGATCGAAGACCAATTCCACTTCACAGTCCCAGAAATCCCGAAGCTGGAAACTAATATCACAATAGACGAGTTAGACCTGAATAAACTACGATTAGAAGGCATTAAAAGCCAAACGCAAATCTGGCACCTAAACAAAAAAAATTCAACTCATCTTTGGACTATCTACTCCGCAATAATACTGATGATGGTCGCTGGAATACTACTTTTCGGTATGGCAAAAAGAACTACGACAATCAAACTAAACCAACCAAAAGACTCCGACGCTCTTCAATCTAGGGGGGGGGGAGGAGTTACCGTATCGACCACCCAGGGCATGTCACAGTCTATACCGCCACCGAAGCCGTCTAGAAGCAGCTAACTATACACATTCCCGCCGACAACCGTCGCCCACTCAAACGATTTGTAAACACATGCCTCTCACACGTCTCTCGTTACCCACTTTAAAAGGGCAACAGTTTATTGTAACATATTCCAAATTTCATGTTAAATTGCTCACTAAGCGTTCTAAGAGGATGTACCGTTTGCGACATTTCAAGTGCTAGCCACATGAAACCGCTACAACAGCATGTTCTCGGACTCATGTAGCTAAACATGTGTTTGCATACAAACGCACTCCTCCGATTACTGCCACATTCTTTGTTACCGAGGGCCACACTGGTAACTCACGCAAAGGGAATTTAAAATCAATGTCAAGTCAAAGTCAATCTGGTTGCTGCTATGTTGGCATGTGAGCACACAGAATTGCACTCCTATACTTTGGGTACGTATGCATACAATACAACTGTAACTCTCAATATGTTACTGTACATTTGTATGAATACTTGCCGCCATTTATTGCCAATACAACATGTGACATATTTGCACACACTTTTTACGGCTGATCTACCAATCTTTTGACACTTTTTTAATTCATAATACTTATATTCACACAAATCGAATTGAACTTATCATGCCTGCAAGAAATATTCAATGCACCAAGGCAGTCAGACTCACAATACAAGGTTTCCGCCGCAGTCGCCAGCCTATTCTCTTGGTGAATTAAGCATAATTCCGATTAGCTTTGTTTATCTTCTTCCGGATTTAGACCTTATCCTCAGGTCCCTGCTTGGAGCCAATGTTCAAGCTAGAGTCCTCCACGAGCGTTGAAATTAATAAGCAGTAGAAAAATTCCCTTCCCAGCAAAAATGCCGATCAGCTCCGTTTCAACTCTTTTACTCGACTGACAAACTGATTTCAGTTCAATGTACAATACATCGATCGACAATATCGATAGTTATTCAATTCAATTAACATTTCAAGGAATGTGAGCAAAAATACTAAATATCGCTGACAAATATACGTTACTAAATACTATATATTAACTTCTGGCGCGAACAGAATGTAAGTTTTAAGGTATAGATTCCTATACTCTGCAAATCTAGCTTAGTAACTTAATATTTAACTTAAATTCAGCGTTAAATTCAGTATTAAATTGTCATTTATACGATATTAAGAAAAACATCAGCTGCAACAACGTTGTGCGCTTCATACTGATCGTTCGGCTTTCGAGCCCGGCGTTCGGCTGCCACTCTCAGAAGTCTTACTCTCCCAGGGCATAACAAAATGGTCGCACGCATTCTTGGGGATCCCTAGTTGCGATTTATCGTGTTTCGATTATTCGGCTGTTTCGCACATCTATGCTTTGTATGGTTAGTGGTATAAACCAATTTTAATCTATCCTTAAGCACTTTTTGTTGTTATTTTTAAAATCTATTATGCTAATATTTTCATTACTCGTCTGTGTGTCTGTTTCTATGCGACTATAGCCAAATATAAAGTTCCAGTGAAAAGAACGTTTTTTTATTAACTCTTGCTCAACCCAAGCAGTTAATGCTTTTAAGTTATGCAGCTTATGTATGTTATGTGCCAAGTCTTATCAAAATAATATAGTAATATTATATAGCAAATATAGGAAAAGTCGGTGTAAGATATTTTCATGAAACGCAGTATTTACGAGCTTCACTATTTTGACATATCACGAAATATCTACAGGGGTATTAAATCTTCAGCATGCCGAATATACCCTTATTAATTATCATTATAAATATTTGCATAGGTCAATAACTATGAAAACTTAAAATACGGAGCATGGTTGTTGAAGTTTGTCTAAATCAACCGAATTTCTTTTAAAAGAACTTGATCTTTAATTGAGTGTTCCCATGTCAGCTTATATTAACTTCCCAGAGTTATATAAATTAGTCTAACTATTAAATTATTATTTATTCAAGACATCTTTAATTTTTAATTTTTCAATAAATTTTGGGGTTTTTATAGAATATTGTGATCTAATGCAACCAGTTCCGAGATATGTACTGCCAAAAACAGACTGATCTATACAAAGTTAAAAAAAGATAGTTAGAAAACTAAGACTTATATATATATATCGCTATTGCTAATGGATAGTCTATGCTAAACGGTTAATAACAATTAAATTTTTAGAAAGTACCTACAACAATATATTATAACAATATATGTATAAGTTTAACATTTAGTATGATCACAAAAATGTCGGTTAATATAAAAACTAGTGACTTCAAATTTGGAATGTAGGGTTTCCCATGGCATACGCCAATTAAGTTTATTTTTTATCATCGAAAACTCCCTTAAATTCCGATTAATCGTTTAGAAAAATTATTTGTTTCGTTTTTTATTTTTATTTTAGTTGGACCTACCCACCAATTTAAGCCACAATTTAAAAGCAATAAGATCTTGTGCTGATAATTTCATCGAGATACGTTAAGAAACACAAAAGTCATTGAAGAAAACGTGTGCTTATATTTCCACGTGTTTGCGCATCTTTATTGATTTCCAAATTCAGGCTTGCAATCGCGATTGTATTGTATTCAGTGCTGTGTGGAAACGTTTTGCTATTTTTATTCTTTTTTGATTTATTTTAATGGTTTGTCTGTCGAGTAGGGGCGATGGCACGTTGTTCGGTTCATTACGGGTTCGAGTCCTTTTTTTTTATATAAGTTCCCTTTTTTATTTTAATTTTTTTCTAGCACGTAGCACCTTATGCATTTGGTGTTGGTAGTAGAGGGTTTAGGGTATCCCATAATTGGGAATTTTCGACTAATGTCTGTTATTTTTTTGATATTGTCTCATGAAAATTTTCCTACTCTCCAGAGCCTAACAACATTGAATTGTGCAGTACTTCTTTCTCCTAAATGAAGCCGAATGTTATTTACTAGAACCATTATGTTTCAGAATTCCTCTTATTTAAATAATGGGAGCCAAATTTTTGCTGTACCTCATCATGGAGTCGCCCAGGTACGTTTGCGAAGATTGATCTCTGAAACGCATTAATGGAAGAATGGCCCAAAATTGAACCAAATGTTTTCCGAAAATTTATGCATTTAATGCCACATCGCCTAGAAATCGTTATAAAACAAAAGGGCCTGAGAATTAAATATGAATTTTTATGTCTTGTTTTCTTTTTTTACATTTTAAGATAATTATTTTAGTTTTTGCCAATACTTTTGTTCCTATCAAAATGGGCAAATTTTTGGTTTTGGCGTTTAAATAAGTTAGATATATAAGAGAACATACAAAACATATATTTAAATAAAATAATAAGTTCGCAATTTTAGATTATTACTTTTCCGTTTTTTTTATATATTTTTTATATTTTTTTTTTTTTATATTTTTACTTATCTGTTTTTTTTTATATATTTTTGAAATTTTTGAGGCTAAAATCTGGCACGAAAGTGTGTTTTTAGAGAAAAGAATTTTTAGCTTCCACCTCGTTATCATATTTAAAGTCTTTTAGCTCTTATAATTATTCAGGTTGACATCAGGAAGACATGCCTATATTTACACGACTGATGATTGCACTATTAACCTTTTTAACAATTTATAATTGTTTTAGGGTATAATAAAAATATCAGACTCAATATATTACTGTACATTGTAAACTTTATTCAAAAATCGAAATACATACAGTTTTTCATGTTTTTATAAGCGGGGTATGCATTTACATATGTGTACATAAAATATCGATTAAAATTTATCACACCATAGCCAGTTTACATATACTGTTTTCACGAAAAAAATATTATTTCAGTGTTGTTACAAATACATCCAACAAAAAAACTTGTGAAAGAGCAGCCCAAATGGAGCCCACGTTAGAGATTTCGAAGATTTCGCTAGTTACTTTTAATATTAAACACTAAATAAAAAAAATTATCTTGCCCTAGATAACGAAGTTTCCTGCTCACCGGTATCATGGCTTTGAGATTCGAGCCTAGTATTATTTGGCGCACCTGAAAATTAAAAATTGAATATTTAAATTAGTTTTGATATAATGCTTTTGAGTTATCTCAATAGGTTTATTTTTTAATTTTTCCAATAAACATTTTTCATATTTGTGCAAAACTAACATTTTATATGTGTTCTGTTAAAAAAAGATTGCATAATGCAATTGTCGTGCATAAGCTTCCCTAGTTTGGGTTCTTTTGGGGAACCAGCGGAACTAAAAGCCAGTATTGGTTCGCGCAAAACGCTGCAAAAGCCACTAAATCTGCATTTTCGCAGATATAACAATATCAAGCTTGCGATATCGATGCGCACAGTGCCGCTTCGATATTGGACAGAGGCTTCGTTAGCTTCCAGATTGAACAAGTTCGTTAAATCAACTCAAATGAATAATTTTATATAAATAACAACCAACTAAAGAATTAATAAATAAAAGACCATAAGAAGGCACATTTTAAACCTGTAATTTGAGCAATCTTAAGGCGAATCTAGTATTACGTTGACGCTGCGTTCACGGCATCTGACTGATTTGGCTGAGTTCAAATTGGCTAACTCCGATTAACGAAGGTTTATATTTATTTACAATATACCCTAATCAAGGCCAATGTTTTGCGTTGTGGAACTGCGCAGGAGGAATTAGGAGGCAGCATAGAAACATACGAACAAATACGGACATACTTAGCTTAATCAAGGTTGATTCTGATGAAGAATATGTATATTTTCTGCTCTACGCTCTACATGGATATACAAACGACAAGTTTATATTCGAATTTGTTAAAACATATACACTAAAAATATAATATAAAAGGATTACTTACCAATATAGCTAAGCAGAACAGGCAAAAAGATTAAACCATGTGTTGCGCCGATAACCACGATACCGAAGTACATTCTAAAATAAAATACTTGGAAAATTTGGCTTTTCGCAAAAGCTAAAACTAATATGCCAGCAAATTTAGTAAGCGTTATACCTGAAAATATGGAACTACCCATTTTTGTTAAGCAATCGGCAGCTCTGTTCACTTGATTAATTTCTTTTGAGAGTGAAAAACTGTGCACAAGATGTGAACAAAACTCTACAGATATTCCTATGGCCATCACAATATTGACCAAGGACACAGCATTGAGAGATATATTCCAGTAGTACATGAGACCCCCAAGGTTAACTATTATCATTGTTATGGTGATAATTACAACAAGAGCGGAATGTATATCAAAACCCATTAAAATGAATGTTACTATAAAAATGGAAAGTATTGAAATTCCTATACTTTGCAATGTATCTGACCACATGGTTAAATATTGTTCATAAAAAACATAAAATACTGAATAGGGAAATACTTCGACTTGCATAGCCAAGTCCAATTGTAGTCCGTTTGATATAAGGTTATATCTTAACATTTGCGTAATGTTAGCAGATATCTTTCTAGCTGCTTCTAAGGCCTGGAAATAGTCCCTCGATGATTTCAATATTGAATGATATGACATAAAATATGAAGAGTCTACATTTAATGTTTTTTGGGCGCATTTATAGCGAACAGCTCCGCTGTAGGCAGCGTGGCCTGCTTTAACACATGAATCATCTGGATTATCCTTTAAGAAGAACGGTAGATATTTCCCAAAATCATGTTCATCTGGCCGCTGCAAATCATTTTTCTGAATTTTGCACGCTGAGCAGGAAGTATCTAAAATGAAAACAAAAGAATTTGATATTAGTTTATTTAGTTGACACAGCTGTTCTCTAACTAAATGTATACATATTGCGGGTATTACCAGGCCTTTCTTATGTATAACAATTTTTTTCAAATAAATTTTAAGAAATATCTAGAAATTTTTTTTTACATGCATTGATAAATTCACTAAGTTGATGAGAAGGCGCCACTCATGGTAATGATTAACTCCTTTTCGTATGGTAAGCAGGTGTACTGTGACAATAAGCCCGCATAAAATCCGAGACAATTTCATAGCACTCTTCTATGAATAGAGATACGACATGTATCAAGCTCCAAAGGGGAGTCGAGACAACGACCGACCTTATCCTTCAGGCTACGGCGGAGTACATTAAATCGGTGCACTCCACGCCCCGACCCCTAGTACCTAGCTAGAAGTAGCTAGGTAGCTAGCAAAATCCAAGGGTTAATCGGGACAGGTAGCACAAGGTTTTTGAGGTAGGGGAAAAGGTGGATTAGTAAAATGTAAATTAGTAAAAAGGAGGCTAGGTAACAAGCTTACCCCTTATGTTCGGACGAAAATGTTAAAGCTAATTTAACGACAAACTTTTGTAAACGCCTCTCTGACAATTTTTAACATATGATTTACATTTCATAATTCCAGATCTTTAAATTTTATCCCTTCTTACTGGCTTTTGTGACAGGACGCCTCACGAACTACTCCCAATAGGACGGTGTACCAATTATACTGCGAACCTTACCAACTACAACATATTAAATGCCAATGTATATATTTGAAAAATTGTTTGCACTAACCCTTTTATATTAAAAAGAACAATTCATAATAATGAATACGAAGTATTTCCTGACAAGATTAAATGATATATGTACATCTTAGTATCTTTTTATACGAATTTCATTCTACACATTTAACAATTTTCTCTTTTTATTCGAATTGTTTTGCTTTTAAACGATAATCTTCTTTAGTTGCTATATCTATATATTTTACCGTTGCCAGTCTTTAATAAAAGTAAATCTCCTATTTTTTAATGTGGACGCCGTTGTACGCCGTTTCCAGGCCCATCTCAGTGGAAGAGAATAGTTCTAAGGGATGGTGAAGATATTAAGATATAAAAATCGTCCATTCCGACGGGTTTATTTGTCTGCGCAATAAGGAAGGCCATACACCAGTCAAAAAGGGTAGAAACAGTTTTGCAAATCATTCGAATATTTAAGTCTGTGAATATTGTCTCGTTTCTAACATAGCTGAACAGTGATCATGCGATCCAATTTCAGGATAATGGGAGCCTGGAGCCGCATAGGTATGGGGTCACATGCTGTCCATTAAATCCAACTCCCCTGCCGAAGGAACCACTAAATTTAGCCCAGCCTAGGTTCACAATAAGAGAAGTGACGCTGTCAGTGTGTCCGATCCTTTTCTAGTCCAGTAGCAGCCGGTATCATATACCATAAGCTAGTTTAAATTTCCCGGTATTGCCCGGTCCAAGATTTGTGGTTTATAATTTCGCGTGATTGCGGGAATTGTACTCTAGCATAACGGACTCCACATTTATACTTTAGTAGATATTTGAAAAAAAGGTTTAAAGCCGATCGAACACAGAACTAATATTTAGAAATAACGTATTCCACCCAGATTATTCTCGTGGTATTACATTTTGAACTTGGTATAGATTTTTATCGATAGCTTGGAAACGGGGCAAGTTAGCGATAGCAGAAACTAACTCGTACTGCGCGGGCACTAGAAGGACGCGTTCATATCTACGGGCACACAAACGGGAAGACAGACGGACATGTATGGATC